>JAKCPI010022411.1:0-83889 GCA_023213315.1 Euborellia annulipes | reverse complement strand
ATTTTTTGTTAAATTTCTCATTTTTTAAAAATTTTTAATATTTTTAAAACTAATATGATTAGTGTATAAATCACTTTATCTTACGGACATGGCAATCATAAATGCTCTTTGCTCTTCAAAATGAATTTATTATTGAGGCTATTATTTTTGTAAATTAATTGGTGCCCACAATAATGCAAAATTTTCTTGGATGACTCCTAAGACAAGAGTCGAGACCTATAATTCTGTGCTGTACACAAAATTTCATTAACCTTTTATCCTTCGTTGTAACAGGGGGATGTTTGGCTGTAGCGTAGATGTTGAAAGAGAGGGGAAAAAAAACAAGAAGAAAAAGCAGCCAATATAGTTTATTTATTGAGATTCAGCCCACGGCTAACGTTTCGGTTCTAAGTTTGAACCATCTTCAGAGCTGCTTCGATGCCGTTTCTCTCCATTTAACTGTATATTTTAACTTTTTGTCTTCTTGGAAGTTCGAGCTGAAATCAGAGCTGGCTGTCTGAAAATAATAACATGTCCTAAAAACAGGATGAAATAAAAAAAAATAATTCATTAATTCAATATTGCTTTAGAAAATATGTTACTAAAAATTTAATTTACCAAAATAAATTTTAAACTCTATAAAAAAAGCTACAAAATATGTAAATTCAATTTTCGTCGTTTTATGTGCTGGTCACATCACTTTTTTCATTAGTAATAAAACATTTTATATTTTCTTTTTTTTTTTTTTGCGCAAATATTTCTGATTTAAGAGACAAAGCTGGTACTTGTATAATAAAAGAGAGATGGCATCTGATTTTATGACAGGGTGGTTAATAAGTTGCTGCTTCATATCACAAGCCAGCTAGCTATTCAATTAGCCAGGGGGTCAATAAACCTGAATCAACAACATAGAAAGCTCGTACATTCAATTGAATTCAAGCCCTCAATTGAGTGGTGGGAAATAAAATCCAGAGCCAACTTTCAACAGGTGGTGGGGTGGATGGCTGCACAAATATTTGATTGATTTTAACAAGAGTTACAAAACAAATAACGAGAATAATTATTTTTTAATTTTGCTTCGTTTCTTTTTAAATATTTTATTATTATTTCAAATTTTTGTATAAACCCGAGTAAAAATGATTAAAAATGATCAAGGGATACACACGCCTGCAGCAGGTCTGCATAGTGAATCTTGAGGGACACACAGTGATATACACGTCCACACCAGGGACCACAGGGATACACACGCCCGCACCAGGGACACACATTTTTCTTCTGGTCACTTTCGATCTACTGTGTCCCTGGTGCTGGGATGTGTATCCCTGTGTGTCCTTGGTGTGGACATGTATATCCATGTGTGTCCCTCAAAGTTTACTATACAGACCTGCTGCGGGCGTGTGTATCCATCGGTCATTTTTAATCATTTTCACTCGGGTTAATACAAAAATTTGAAATAATAATATAAGATTAATGTTTTTTTTTTTAACTACTCACTGACAAAAAGGTTTTGGAAGGGTGAAAATGAATAACAGAGTACAAAATTTTATTCTTTACATTTTACAGGATGTACAGATTTAGATTAAAATTTACGAAATTTAATATTTATTTTTCTAATTTTAATTTATTGTTCAAATATCAGATATCTACACAATCATAAAAATTCTAAGGAGATGCGAAATGTTCTTCTGACTAACTAAGATAAATAAACAAGCGTTCGTTATCGGGTGATATCGCACCTGGACAAGACTTCGCCTGATGGCTGACCGATAAGGGTGACAGCCGACCCCGGAAAACAAGGGACACGCCTCCTGCCTTTTACTACCAATAACCACCTACACCATCAATGATATTATAGTATTAAATTTCAAAAATAAACTTCCAAGATTGGAATACTATTAAAACAATGGCCTCAAAAAATCAATTACTTAGTAGCTTATTATTAACCTGTATAAAAATAATTAAAACTTTTAATTTATAAAGTTGTCTTGAATAGTGAAGATAAGATTCCTACTCTAAACCACTACCACTCCGGAGGTTCAGCCCTTCGAAGTCGTTAATTGAATTATCATGTTCAAATTGATGTGTTTGCTGGGGGGTACTGACTGAGGAAATCCAAAATTTACCTGGATTTGCCATTGAATTTTTATTTTTCTTATAATACTCATAACCTTCTAAGAGAATTGAATTTTTTTGACAATTACTCAAAACCTTTTTAAAGTACAGTGGGCGCCACAAGTGCCTGATCTGCTCGAGAGTGGAGATTTGAGCTTAGTTAACCAAACCAATATTTTACCTTGCAACGCACTAATTGTGTGAATACGTACAATAATACTTTAGATCTTATTTTTAAAACCGTATTAATATATATTTTTTTTCTTACAGAATCCACAAAACTTCTAAAGAATCCAAACTACTTTTTCGTCTATCAAACTACTTTTGGTGAGTTTAAAACTCATTTATTTATTCCTGCCTCCTACAATAATTTATAAAACATTTATAAGAGTATGGGGATTGAAGCTTTTAGAATTATTAATTAAAATTTCATTATTTCGGGTGCTTTATTACTATAAGATTCAACGTTCCATTCATCCTGTGGCCTTCTTTAGTTATAATTCAGATAGAATCTCAGATCTCTTCAGATATAATTCAGATACAATCTCATCTAGAGATTTACAATCCTTCATTCAGTACAGTATTCAGACTATATCAGAGTTAATGAAAATTTCTAGATTTGACACTCTTTGTACCATATATTTATTCTATGGCTCCATGCAAGAACCTGTTACAAATTCAAGATTTTGAAATAATAAGAAATAAATGAAATCACATATCAGATTACACATACCGAATTATAACTGAAGAAAACTAATTGAATGATCGGAACGTTATACAAAAAAAAAAAAAAAATAAAACATATTTTACCCGAAATTATGAATTATTAATTAATCATAAAAGTAGCCAAAAATCTTTTAAAAAGACCCAGACCTAAACTTTTCTACAACCTTTAACATTTTGCAAAGATCGATAACGTATTAAACCTGACCTTAAAAATCTTATAAATTCTTTAATCTAAAAGACTACCCCTGTATCTACTTCCACAATTTTACATTTTATTTATTATAATGTTATACCTACACACAAATATAGAGTAGTTAAATTTTCTGCCAATGACCTTGGCTTGAACTCGAGTAAAGTGAAGCAATCAGCTTCCTCATTTTTTAACTCTAACTTTTTTTTTCTATTATAGATTAGGCCTATCACACCTGATTTATTTAAAATGTAATTAGTATAGTGACATCATCCTTTATCTAAATTTTCAATTCTTTTATATAGTAAGATTAATCTGAATCACTACCGTATTCTTAAAGAGTTGTACCATAAAATTCTTTAGAAAATTATAAATTTCAAAACTAAAATCTTTTGGAACAAGATATCTTTGAAATTATGACGTCACATATCGTGTCATAGAAAAATATTTTTTTTTGAAAGGTGACTGACTGACTCTTAAGATAAAATTTTATCTTTCCTTCTGTTTTTATCACATTGTTTTACACTTAAATAATAAAGATAAGATTTTTAAATTACACTATTAAAGTGAAATAATTTTTTATTTCTATTAACGAAAAGACACAGACATACAGACATTATGAAATTGATTTTAAAATATAAAAAAAGATAAACTTTTTTCCATTTCTTATTTTATACACTTAATTAAATAAATTATTCTTGGCAAAGCAAGCCTGTCTAAAGAGATAAAAAAAAGCGATTCCTGATAAAAAATGACATAAAATAACTTTCACTTATTATTAAATATACAGTTAAAGTTTTGTTTAAAAAGATATCGGATTTAACCGATATAATTCACAATTTTTATGCTACAAACAAGGAAGATTGATTCATCTTCTTGTTGGAAAAATCTTAATTCATTTCCGATGTATAATCGTTGAGATCATTTTGAGAAGTCAAAATCAAATGTCATTGACGAAAGAGCTAACTAAAATCTTTAGTTATCTCTACGGCGAAGAAGCTGCAAAGTCAATTTAATTAAAATCTTTAGAGCAGTTTTCACAAAATCTTTAAGCTTAAAGTGGAAATTAAATTGTAGTGTAATATAGGTTGAGCAATATGTTAATATGATACCATAATATGCTTACTGGCAGTTAGGCCGAAAAGATTAATTAAGCTATAACTCTTCCATTTTACCAGATTTATTCGCTTATCCAGAAATGTTCTTTGATATTAGTACAGTACTTGTACCCAATGACAACACCCTTACTCTGGAGTGTGTCCAACTTCGCCCACGCTATGCACGTGCAGCCCCTGGGCTGGGCACTGCCACTTGCCCCTTGAGGTCCAGGTCCCTCACCTCGCCTTGGGATATTCTTACCGCAACACAACAAAGGAGCACTTGCACTTCACCCAAGGCGTCGTTCCGTCTGCTTCGGTTCGACATTCAAAAAATAACTTACAGCCATTCCTTTACTTTTACCTTGCCTTCTATTAGACAAATATAGGCAAACATCTTTCAATCTATGAAGTAATTTTAGAAAAATAATAATATTATCCTTTTTATTGTGTCTGTAAAACTAAAGAATATTCTCATCTCATTCTTATCAATAATAAACTAAACTAATTCTATGTTAAGGGACCTACCTATTAAATAGTCGATATAAAATGTAAACATAGCTATTTTCGGGGGAAAGAAAACAACATTATTCCAAAACCTGATGATAGTATATTAGACAAGGAATTCATTCAAATATCAACAGACCTTGTGCAATGATCCAGATGGAAATCTTCTCCAAGAAGGCTAGATAGAAAAATAAATCTTTAGTCTAAGGCTAAATAAATTTGAGAGTGTCCAAGGACTGAAATAAATAAAACTTACCTTACAAATGGAACAAAATATTTCAATTGCCTTGATTACAATAAACAATATATCGATTGATTGTTTTGGAAATTTGCCACTTAACAGATAGATGAATACTCTGCATAGAATCATTGATTTGCCTCGCAATGCGGAAGTTAATTGAAGTTCGTTTGACGCCTTTGTCAATATTAGCGTGATCGTGGGGGCGGAGCCCTTTTTAAGGGCCCCGCGTCGTCATTTCGCGCCCAAAGGGTGCGTAGGGTCAATGCCTTGGAGATCGATCGAATCGTCGTCCACCCGCACCTCCCCCACCTCTTTTGCAAAGAGAACATAATTTCGACAAAGGTGAGTGACCCAAGGGTGAAACATCGAGTGGCATCAACCCCCCTGGGGTTAATGCAGGTCTCAGGGCACATTCGCAATCGTCCAGATGTTTCAATCACATTACTCCTACATACTGGTACATTGCAAATATGTAGTTTATATCATCATCTGTTTCATTTTAGATTATATTATATTATTATAATACAAACTGCTTTCTTTATGAACTTTATAACAAAAACAAAGAGTATTAATAATTTTATCAAATATAGCCTATAGATAGGCCCTACCGAAGAAGCGAGTTTTTAATCCCAGGATAGCCAGAATTTAGTGGAAGTGGGAAGGGGCTTTGATTCTTCTTATTATTATTATTTGAAATTCCTATCGGAATCCCCGTTTGTTTACTCGAGGTGCTTTCGTGCACGGAGACACACACCTCAAACCCAACCGGCCTCTTACCGTAACCGACCTCTACCGACACCCCGTGAAGTTACGTTATTTCCTATCTCTAACTCCTCCTCTTGCTTTCGTTTCTAGCTAGTGAACTAATCCTTATTTCTGGTTCCACCCGGTTCCTTTTATCCAACCTCTTCTATACTAGGGAGGATGTCCTAGTTGAGGAGGGACTCCCTCAGCACCGGCTTGTAGCCTACTCCTTTCGAAAAATGCATCACTGAGAGGGAGCCTTCTTTACGTCCCTTCCACAGGACGAGATGTCACAGCAACTCCCTCTCCTCTTGGAGTTGCCTGGGGGCTATTGTGGTGAAATCCAATATTCCAATCCAGTGCCCGCTTGAGGATTTGTTTACATTAAAATAAATATTTTTTATTTAATGAAAAAACCCGCACGCATCAGGGTTTGAACACGGATCTTCTTTGTAGAAGTCGACACCCTAGCCCGCTACACCAGCGAGCCCCCTTTGATTCTTATTATATTGCATAAATTCAATTTAAATTTATTATTTTTGTAATTTTTTTTTTCATGATTTAAAATTTAAATTGACTTTTCTTTTCTTTCCAACTTTGAATAGGCTCACCGTTCTTCTACCCCCACTACGGAATACAGTGTCTATACGTACTTAGCTAATTTAAAAAATAGATCAGAAAAAGAATTGAACATTTTTTAAATTATTTGAATCTGAAGTCTTTTCACCGAACGCCATTGTCGATCAGTGGCGGATTAATGCAATTTTGTCGGGGGGGGGGGCGGTTTTTTATTTTTTTTTATTTATTTTTTTTATTTAAGAATTTTGTGGGCATCTATGGTCATTTAGACCCCTTTCCTATTTATTTAAATTGATTGGTAACAAATTCAATTGAAATTAAAGCCCGGAAATCATAATTTCTTTAGATTACTAGTTTTTATAATATTGTGAATTTCTTCTCGGGGGGGGGGGGGCGATCGCCCCCCTCGCCCCCCCCCCCCTTTAATCCGCCCCTGTTGTCGATCCTAGATAAATATTTTTTGAGCAAACAAACAACATTCTTTTTTTTTCCAAAACCTGTTGGACATAGCTGTGGTTTAATTTATATTTTTTTTATTGTCTCTCGGTATTTGATTGTTATTTAAAATATTTTACTAGTCTAGAAATTATAAAATAAATTGAATAATATGAATTTATTATTTACTGGGCTAGAGAGGAAAATATTTGAAATTTATCTTCTATCCTTAAACAAGATTTAAGATAATAAATGCTAGTTTGAATTTGATTTTTATTACTATAAATCAATTCCTTTAATTTTTATTTCTTCGACCACCTATTGAGATTCCATTTAATTTCATCCAAGATAAATAAGTGAATGATTTTATTTGTAATTTTTAGTTTATCCCCCTCATTTGTATTAGAGAAAATATCCTCTTTGTGGAAATAACTTTTTAGAAACATCTTATTACAAGTAATACCTAGTTTGATTAAATTGATTGTGATCTTTTTACTTCCCAAAAGGCAATCGTAGATAAGAGATTGAAATATTTGCGAATTAAAAATCAATTGATTAAATTTCAACAGAGAGATAAGAAAAGCGGCTTAGGCTTCTGGCCCTTTGGGGGAATCAATAGACGACCCTCAGGGAAATCAGGGGCTCTAATTTGGGCCTCGTTAAAAGGGCTCCACCAAGATAAGAGAGGGAGCCATGCTTTAAATTGTTTAAAAAGAAAATTGATAACACTTTATGTCCCTATTCGAATGAATAAAATTCTAAAAGACGTCTATTGATTACGTACGACTCCTGTAACAAAACAAATGACAATCAATAATCTCTTCCGGCCTTCAAAAACCTATTAAGAAAATTCGCGGCCCTGGCAAAATCCTTCAATATTGCCATTGGATTTGAATTCGAGATGCTGGTCCGGTGCGGTTTCAGGTTTTCTTCTGACGTTCCTCTTTTTCTTGGACGTTCTTCAGGATGGTAGATGAGTGGATTTTCAATAAATTATAATAATGAACCTGAAAATAAAAACCTCTGATAATAAATTTATTATAATTATTGAAAATCCACTCACCTGCCATCGTGAGGAACGTCCGAGAAAAAGAGCACCCGGGGGATGTGCCCCGGGCGGCAGATATCAGGGGGCGGCAATTATAGAAAGATTTACTAAAAATTTTAAGGAGGGGGCGGCAAATTAAATTTTGCCCCCCCTCCCCGCCCCCTAAAAAATCTCCTAGTTCCGGCCCTGCATAAATCAATTATTTTTTAGATTATCTTTAAAATGTATAACTTATTCTCCTTTTGCCCTCAGAATTGATTGGAATAAAGAAAGATAGGAAAAATACTGTACTTAGCATATACCGGTAAATAGAACCTATACCCATGTAAATATTTTTTTTTTGTCTTGAATTCTTATATGCTGGAAACAAGCCAAGACAACAAACACAACTTTCAATTTGTGATAATAAGATATGCAACCACCCACACAGCACAAAATATTGCAGCAATGTTGCAGAAATATTGCGAATCTTGTTCAATATTGACAGTATTGCAGCAACATTGATGCAATATTGCAAATCTTGGCAACATTGCTGCAATATTGCAGCGGCATTATTCCAAGCTAGGAACAGTGTAGCAACATTGCAAAAATATTGCGGCAATGTTGCTGTTTGAGCTGCAATATTGCATCAATGTTGCTGCAATATTGAGCAAGATTCGCAATATTTCTGCAACATTGCTGCAATATTTTGTGCTGTGTGGGCAGTCACCCCAAATTTTTCTGTTTCTATTGATATTTCATCATTACAAAATTTAATGGATGATAATATTTTTTGATGTAAAAGTTAAGAGTTTGTCAAATTTATTCAATATTAAATGAATACATTTCCATTTTGTTATTTTTCAATTTTCCTTGGGGATATTGTTACGAGCCAAAATTTTTCAAAGATCTCTCTGAAATCTTTATAACGCTCAATTCTAACAGAAAGTTAATTAATTTTTCGTTTCTTGTCTTCTTCCTATGTCATCCCTTTTTGCTAGTTCAAACTCCCTTAGAGAGATGGTTGTGTAGCCCTTGGAAACTGCTTCTTATATTGATTTTTATTTATTTTGGTATTAGATCTGTTTTCTATTTTTGCTAAATATCAAGTTGTTATTGTATCCTGTGGCACTAATTGCTTGAGGTAGAGTGTTCGCAATGCGACCACGGAGGACTTCTTGAGCGGAGGTCTTCGACCTGACCGCCTGTTGCCCGTGGTCAGGGGACATGGGAGGGGAGGTCACGGGCAATGACCTCTCTCTTCTCTCTCTCTCTCTCTCATCTCCTTCTTTTTATTACACTCTTTTACCCCAACCCCTGCTCTTTATACTCTCACTTTTACATTTTTCTTATTTATGACCAGAAAAGCTCAAATATATCATTATTTCAATTAACTAGTCAATAAGGGAAAAAATAGAACTTTGCTTTTTATAACGCACTGTTTTATTAATCATATTTTAACATAATATGGTAATGGAACTCGAGATCCGGGATTTTTTTAAAATGAAAACTCAATTCGTAGAATATTATGAAATATAATCTGAGTATTAAATGTGATCTTTTAATAAAAAATCCCATTTTAAATAAAAATTCCAAAAAACACTAAATAATTAATTATTATTTTTTTTTTATTTATTAAAAATATACATGTTATCATTTTGGTTGAATATCACTTCAATCTCGTGCAGGTTTATAATATTTAACTTCTACTTCATTTAAATAGCAAGAAGTTTTGTTGATGGGCATCTTCCATTAATTAGATGTTAATCATTTGTGGCTGTTTTAACCCTTTCTTGTAATTTGAAAGTCAATTGCGTCAGTTCACGTAAGAGAGAAGAAGATTTATATAAAATTTAATGATAGATTGAAACTGACTTGGAAAATTATTTGATCTTATCTGAGGAGCGAAAGCATAAATAATATTTAAATTTGCTCATTCACTTTTTATTATAATTTGAAATAAAAAAAAAAAATAAAAAAAATCATATTTCACAAAATTACTCTCTTTTTCCCACTTGAATAATTCACTTTAGTACTTTTACTCCATCCAGAGAACTATTTGTTTAAGGGGTGACGCTCGCTTTTCTTAAACGGTTTCCAACAATTTTTAGTTTCAGAGTTATAAATTTATAGATATAATGATCTGATATAGAGGTGGGGGCGAAGGGGGGCGCCCCCCGCATCCGACTTTCTGGCTTTTTCCCAAAATCTCCGGCTTTTTTTTTTTGAAATTTCATAATAAATTCATTTTATATCACAAACCCGGAGAAAAATTACAAAAAAAGCAAACGTGTGGGGTCATGGGACCCCCGGCAAGAGCGAAGTTCCTCACGCCTTTTCTTCAACTCAAAATATAATTTGATATGAATATTATTTAAATAGACGGAAAGCCAGAGGGCTGCGCCCGCTGGAACATCTTGCTCGCCCCCTACAGTAGATAGAAGGAAATAAAGAGGAGAAGATGGGCGTGGTCTCGCCAAGGCTTCGGCTAGTCTCGCCTTCCTCCGCCGTCGCTCGGGCTCTGGGAACGCATTTTTGTTTCGTTACATTTTCTTCCATTTCACTCCGCGTAAGCTGCGTTAAAGAACTTCATTCCAAAAAGATCGAACGAGATTCGAATACTAAAAAAAACAAAGGCTAGTTACGCTGCTGTTAATGTACTATACACAGATTTAGAACTTGAATCAGAAGGTAATTCAAGTGGTTTAGCCCATAGATCATAATTCCGCTTATAACTCGAAAAATGAAAAAATGGCACTTAGATCAAAATTTACTTCAGGTCTTCAATTAGTTTAGGTATATTTTTACTCTAAAACATAAGAATATTTTGATCAAATTATTTTCAAATAAGTTTTTGAAGTGAAATTCGAAAATTTTTTTTCCTTGACGATACTAGACTCAATTTTTTATTCTTCAATTTATTCTCTCAATTTTTATTTCTTTTTGACAGTTGTCGAAACGGCTGAACTCAACACATTTACACTAGTTAAAAACACAATAAATTGAAAACGGATCGAAAATTTCAAAATTTTTTTTCTCCATCGTCACATCGTCACTTCTCTAGTATAGAGTATGAATTTCGAGGTGATTTTAAAAGTCTTTTCGGCATGTTTAGAATTTGTTATGGAATGCTTATCTATTAATTACGTCCGACTTCATGGTATCCGAGTTCACATCTTAAAATTATCAATATTGGCTATGTCTCTAACTTCACGGTCATGATTAATTAAAATATTCTCTATATATGTAGCTATATTCCAAAACAAATTATAAGTATCTAATAGAATCAGAATGCGCAATTCTACAAATTATATAATTAGGCATTATCGATTTTTCTTCTTTCCCCACCAGCTAAGATTTGACACCATCTAATTGCTGATATCATAAGACATTGTGTTCATTACATGTCAATTTAAAATGGAATGCTATTTTTAAGCGATTGCCATCCATAAGGCGGCGTTGTATGTCATTGACCTCAAGCATGCTCGGCTTCTAGGCTCTCGTTTCGGCACAAATTGGCCGATAACCTAAGGAGGATAACTCAAAACACCTAGGGAAATTAATAAAAAATCATGTCCTTTATGTTTGCTAATTAATTACTAATTCGAATAATATTATTTTTATTAATATTAAAAAAAAAAAAAAAATTCAATTTCACTGAAACTTTTCCTTTCTACTTGAAAAACAAATTCAATTTCTGATTTTCACTTAGCTATATCCTTATGCAGAAATTATTTTTTTTAAATATATTTCTCTTATTATATTACGGAAATGGGATCTCGGGAGATTCTATCTTCTATCTTAAAATGATAACTGAGTATGTGATCAAGTTTTTTACAAATTCGGTACAGTACAAATACATATATTTAATTTAATGTGTATTATCGATTTATTTATTTATGTAAATTTTGTAATTTGCATCGAAAAATCTTCCCAGTTAATGGAGAAATTCTGTTGGGAATTTTAATTTCGATAAATAAATAAATTTGGTTTGCCCTCTTTTTGTTGTTAATTTGATTTAAAAAAAGATGCAGTCAGGTGAAAAAAGATAATGGTTGTTTTTGAAATTTCGTTCGTTTATTACGCTACTTCAAAGATTACAATTTTTACAATTCATCACACTATTTATATGATAAGTTTAATGTTAATTTATTTGAAATTAAAAAAATAGAATATCGTTCTAGGGCATGTCCACATATTACGTTTGCGTTAGGGGGGAGGGGGTCTGGACAAAACTTTACTAATTGTGACATGGGGGACCCGAGAGTTTCTCTAAGTGTGACATTTTCCTAATCTTCATTATTATATAAATTATTTATTTTATTGTAGTATTGTATTGTATTTATTATCCTGCCCACATTTATCCATCTATTTATTTTATTTTTGATTATAAAGAATTTTATATTTTCCTAATCGTTAATACATGTAACTTAACTATTATTTATTATTATAGGCCTAATAATTTTATTTTTTACAAAGAAAAAATATTTTTTTTTATATTCCGGATATCATCTTGAAATTATAATTTCAATTGTTACTATAGTAACAATTCAAATTAAGAATATTGTCATGGGTCGTTTTGATAACTTACCTACCCCATCATTAAAATAGCCTCCCTATGGGAGAAATACTAGTGTTTGTCCTTCAGCATTAAAACAGCTGAAGGACAAACAGTTCAGTTGCTCATATAAGCATTAAAACAGCTGAAGGACCAACACCAGTATTTCTCCCATTGGGAGGCTATTTATATGTTGGGGTAGGTAAGTTATCAAAACGACCCATTTAACAAATAATCATTTAATCTTGTTGTTATCTTGAGACGCCAAAAAATTTTCTTATACAAAATGTTATATTAATTTTTCGCTTTTAGTTGAAAAATTAAAGTCAAGAATTTTAATTATTTATTAAATAAAATTGCAAACATAAAAGGTATAAATATATCAATGCGTATCTGTAACAATTAAAAGTTGAATTTATAAAATTTTTTGCAAAAAAAAAAGGTCGAATGATTTTCACAACAGGGAAAAAATCATTTGAGTCACGAGGGAAAATTTACTAAAAAAAAAAAAAAAAGTAAAATGATATGAATTTTGTATAAGAAATTTTATTCGGGGTGGAGGAAGGTAGTTCTATATGGTGACATAATATTTGTAGGGGGGGTTTGTTTGTATGTGACATAGGGGGAGGGGACTAGAAAATCGTCAAAAAAGCCGTTAAGTCATATGTGGCCTGCCTTTAAATGATTAAATAATTTTGTAAATTAATCTTTTAAAGCTTTTGATGCTCGTATTTCTCTAACAAGGAGAGGTAGTGGATACTTGAAAAGATGGATAGCTTGGATATTGTTCTCAGGGTCAAATTGGCCATCTGGAATCTCCCGAGGTCAACTCACATCGGGTGTGTTCAAGTAGAGAAATAAATTTGAACAGAGAATTTATTTATTATATGATTTTTTTTTCTCCCTCCGAGGTGAATTTATTTCCGAGAAAGTGGTATTATTGACCCAGAACGTCTCTTAATCAAGGAAAATTTTTTTTCAAAATAGATGAATGTAACCGTGGAAATTAAATAAAATGAATAAGGAAGTAAAATAAAGTTGAAAAAAAAAAATTTAAATTAAAAATGTAAATACTTCGGCTTGATTGAACTCTTGTCATCTTTTCTATTCGTCGTCTAAATAAATCATCGGTTTTGGTCATTTTTTATTTAAAAAAATATTTCTGCTAACCAAATTTTGTAAAAAAGCTTAAGTTATTGAGCCTCTAATAATTGAAGTCTGATTTTTTCGGGTAAAATTTAGTTCGCCCCTGATTTCTAGGCAACCGTATAAGAAAAGGATGTTGTTTTGTGGTCTTCTTTAAAGGGATGTTGAGAAATTAGGCACATAACACTTGAAACCACTTATCCGAGCGACATTGCTTGGCCACTAGTCAACAAAATATCTTGTTTTCTTCAGGCCCATTTTCTTAGAAATTAATCATTTAATTAATAAATATATTCATACATTAAAAAATGATTTTTTCTTGCTAAGACGAATTCATATGAATGCTTTAAAGAGGGAGGAAGGCGGAAACCCATCCAGTGCTAAGTCACCTTAACTGGGTTAAATCGCAGTGGGGCTCAAATAGGTCAGGTCGGGACACCCTGCAGGCATATCAAGAAAACAGCCAGTCCCTTTTTGCCACCTCTCCTCTCTTTCTCTCACTCCCTTCTCCTTCTCCTTTTTTCAATAACATTTAAAATAAATCAAATGAATCTACGAATGCCATTAATAAAGTCCTCGTTATATTTTGAAAGAAATTATAACAAATTAACATTAATTAAAATAAATAGAGGGGGAGGGGGAGGGGGTGAATACTTACACACTTTCCCATTTGGCTTAAATAAAATCATCGGACTGCCTGGGATCCGAACCCGCGACCCTTGGTTTAGAAGGCCAGCGCGCTAGCTACTAGACCAAGCCAGGCATTTATTTAAATTATAATATATTTATATTAAATTGAAATAAATTTTTTCGCTTAGTACGGAATGCGAACTCTCCATTATGACTTCTCAGTCCTACTATTTTAGTTATTAATATTTTTAACAAGAGTGTGTTTTTTTATTGGTGAGGCCAAACGGTGAGTTTTATTGGTGTAGGTCGAGAGTCCGGTGTGCAATTGACAGCACACCGATGCCCCTGAAAGGCCGGAGATCCTGGGTTCGTTTCTCCGGGAGACGTTAGGCCTCACCAATAAATACATCTATGACTTGTTAGTTAAAGTCCGATTGGAGGTATTTTGAATACTAATATCTTATAGATCTCGAAAAATATTTAAATTAATATTTTCATAAAAAAAATATCATCATACTTTCTTTTTATTGAAATTAAAAACAAATCCGCTAGTACGTATAGTTTGATTAAATAATTAATTAAAGATAATAGATATTATGTAAATATTTCATTTAATATTTGACAAAAATTAATTAAAAGTTAATTTATCTTTATAAAAATATTTAGAGAGAGAATTTTTTTTTTTTTTTAAATGTCCATCAAAATCATAATTTCAAAAATAATTAGTTTTTGAAATGAAAATTTATCAAAAATTAATTACTTCTCTCGTTTAGAGTGAAAGTATAAAAAATTTATCATGTTTCATTTAATAAATAAATAAACTAAATTATAAAATACTCTAACTTACATAATAAATCTCTAAATTATCAGCCCATTGGACCTGATAACAGCTGCAGAAATAATTGAAAATTTTGCTGTTTAAAGTGCGCGTCTCGAAAAACCGTTATTAGCCAATTCAGAAGCTGGTTACTCTAGGCTGCAAGAGATGGCGTTAGCAGGGAAACAAGCGTTTTATTCCATTTCATTTGAAAGGTCTCAGCTAATTAATTAAAGGCAAATTATCTATAAGATGTAGACCGAATTTTTTTTTTTTAAATATCTTTTATTAAATGTGATTAACCTAAAAAAAAATTTCGAAAATCAAAAAATGGGCTTCTATAAGTTGTAGATATTTTAAAAAGCTTTAATTAAAAAAAAAATTTATTAATGCTCGAGAGAAGATAAATTTCAAGCCTACCTTTCTGCATTTTAATGCTTTATTCCTATACGGTTCTCAAATTTTGCACCTTTATCGAAAATTGGGAAAAATTTCTATTTTCTATTGAATGTTTTTTCATCTAGATTCTTGGAGATTGTAAGCACAATATTTGTGTTTGAATAGGCATATGGATTAGAATCAAATATTTGAATAGCTAATTTTTCTATAATATAGAATTATTTATCAAATATAATATTTATAAAATAAAATTGCTGGCCACATCACTTCCGGTGATTTCCGTGTCTGAAGAGATGTCCTGGCTCCGGATGGCTGCTTGCTTGATCTCAAGACTTGTCTGCACGTGTCTGCAGGCACATCAGACTTCGGTGAGTTCACTGGCCTTGCAAAATTCACCATTGTCTGCGACAATTAATCCCATCCCCACTACTTGCCCTAGGGATAGCCATTCGCTATAATTTTTTAAAGAATTTCAATGAATAACAATTTCAGACTTCAAATTATAACTATAATGAATAAATAAATACATATTTACTCACTGAGTGGGAAGCTTATAATCCAATTTTTACTTTCTCTTACCTATATATGAATATATATAGAGAGAAAGTATTGGATTCATGTCAAAAATTCGATGTCGGGATTTTGATAGATATACACGTTTTGAGGTCCCTTGAGTCCAAAAAAGTGGTTTTCGCGACATGGTCTGTGTGTGTGTCTGTGAACAAAATATCTCAATAACGAAAAGAGCTAGGAGGTGTAAATTTTATATTTAAGTTGGGTAACCTCCTAGGACCTGACACGAAGCTTTTGAAAAAAATTGGCCAAAAAGTACTAGTACTTTACTAATTCACTTTTTCAATTTTTTCCGATTTTCTCTGAATTAGCTCCAACAATTTTGATTAAAATTCAAAAAAGCAATTATTTTTTTTTAGTTGTTCTTTAAAATGTATATTCTCATTTTGCTCTCATAATTGTTTGAAGCACACTTTACTCTTGTGCTTCATAGGAAAGATAGGAGAAATGGTTGCCATGGTAATAAAATATAAATATTTTACCATATTTATATATTTTATATCTGGAATCCTAAAATATCGGTGGAAACTAAAAGCCATTTGGATACCAAATGTCGACGACTTAAAGTAAATTTTGTTTTATGACTTTAATGGTCCTTTAATAATGAAATAGATTTTTTAAACATTGTTGAGACTAATAATAGCGGATATAAAATGACCCTGTATCTAATTTCTGAATTCATTATTAAGTACTAAATTTCAAGGCGTCTGAATTTATAAATTTTTCCAAGAACATTGTTCATTAACATTTCTTACAATGAATATATTATTTCTCGATTTCATTGACATTTTATTATTATTATTATTAATTTTATAAACATGATGTAGCCATTTTTGAATTAAACGCATAGCATCATCAAAATTTATTTTTATGATGGATATTTCCAAAAAAAAAAAAAAAAAATCTTCCCTGATGTGTATAAATAAAAGAAAATAGAGAATTTAACCTCTATATACTAAACCAAATACCACAACAACAAAACAGAATTGCTGGCACCCTATATATAGAAAGGACGCTAAGAAGAATTATCTTTTAATTATTCACTTCTCGCAGGAAATAGGCTACAAACCGGTGCTCCTCAAATAGGATATCCTCCTTAGTATAGATTATATTGGATGAATGGACTTTGATAGGATAAATAAAAGATTTGTTGGACAAGTAGGAAAATAAAAAGCACAGGTGGAGAAATTAGTCTTTTCAGATGTCTACAAAAAATCTTTCTTGTAAACAAAGGTTATCTTTAGCTGATCAATTATAAAAAGTTTATGTAGATTTATCTTTTTGGCATGTTTACAAAAATCTAACAAAATGCATTTTAGTGCATCTCAGTTAAAAACATGCAATATATAAATAAAACATGGATGTTAATTATACCATTAATTTTCCTCCCTTTTAAACTACACAAACGTGCCAACAAAATTTTTTTTTGTTAATATCATGACATTCAAAGTTAATTTTTATCATGATAATAAAATATTACGAACTATAATTTTATCTATAATTATATATTTAGAAACATCAAAAACTTCAAATATACAAATTTGTTTTCAATTCAATTCACTTCACTTCACTATTGAAGAGATGAATTAAATATTAAATAAATAGAGAGTTATTGGGTTATTATAAATTATTTTATTAAAATTTGAATAAATAACAAAATGCGTTGCAAAAAAAAAGGGGAAGTGGGCTTTAAATATTCACGCAATCGTATTGTGAATCGGTCAATCGTAAAATAAATAAAAAAGGCTTATCATTTATTTTTTAAAAGAGATAATTATTTAATTGGCAGATCATTAACAAATTTGAAGAAATCACCATCTAAACATTTTTCTTCATTTCATCATTAAAAGATTTTTCTACTATCAATGTCATCTGGTTTGGATCAGGGTTTATTTGTTTTTTTTAATAACTTTGTCTATGATTAATTTATACTGTCCGAAAATAAGAGTTCCATTTGAAAAATTGGGTTTTTTAATTTATTAAGAGTAGAAAAATAAAATCTGTTGTGACTGTTGACATCTTTTGATTACCGAAGGTAAGAGTTGTCCTGTCACCCCAGATTTTTTGTGTCGACATATATTTAAATTTGATGAAGCTCAGGAACCTTCTCTACAATTTCCAATAGGATTCGGAACAGTAGGTTCAATTAAAAGTCAAAAAGTTTTCTAAACCAAAACTTTATTTGACCCCATTTGTTTTATAAAACTTTTTGACTTTTAATTGAACCTACTCGTCCGAATTCTATTGGAGATATATATTTAATTTCCTAAAGTGGGGCACATTTGGCACCAAACCCCAAGGGCTAATAAAAGAATTTTATTTTAGGCTTAACTGTGGTTTATTTGTAAAAATTACAACGTTTCGGCCACTCATTCTTTGAACCTGAGTACAATTCAGTTAAGATTACTAAGTTTGTTACATCTGTGACAATCTAATTTGAATTAGTTGAGAAAACAAGATGGCTGTCGCATCTCGACATGCACACCATCTGCATTGCTTGAGCGACCGCAGCGCTACATTCAATCTTACATGAAATTCAAATATTGTATTTTTAAAATAGTAGTATACCCTCTCTAAACTGTACAAATTATTATTAACCAAAAATTACATGTTATATGCAGAGAGAATTGTACCAGAAGAAGGCCACAGACTGAGTGGTCGAAACTTTTTACAAATAAACCACAGTTAAACCGAAAATCAAATTCTTTTATTATGATAACAACTGTGAAATCCCCAACTTCAGATATTCTTTTATTTGTACTTCATCTATTCCCAGTATGAAACAAAAAAAAAATATATTCCTAAAAGATAGGCAACCAAAGCGGTTAACTCATTAAAGGATTGTTTCGAAAAATTCATCATTGGCTTGGTCATATTGGTTCCAAGAGCAAGTATGCGAGTATTTTATTAAAAAATCTGGTGTGACTGGCGCACAGCACACAACTTTCTCTTACCCTTTGGTAAGAGAAAGTTGTGCACTGTGCTGGTCACACCAGATTTTTTGTGTCGAGATATATTTAGTTTCCCATAGCACCTTAGTTTCAAACTTGCATTTTAAATGTTGATTGCTTGAAATAAACTATGGTTATTTTTCAAAATTTTAATCTCATATTTGGACATTTTATACACAATATAGATTCGTAAATAAATACAAAATTTCATAAGAATTGGAAAAAAAAATTTTAAATGCGTAAAAAGTTCCAAAGGGGACCCCCTTTTGAATCGAAATTAACATACAAATCCCTATAGGAAATTAACATTGGCCAAATGCGAAGATAAGGTAGAAAAATTTAAAACGCGTAGAAAGAGAGAAGATAGTTTTGTGAGAGAGAGAGATATGTTTTCTCCGAAAAAAAAATGGGCGTTTAAATAATAATTGATTTTTAATCTAATAAAAAGAAAAAGATTTAAATTCGGTTACCATGGCAACCATTTATTTCTTCTATCTTTCCTATGAAGCACAAGAGGAAAGTGTGCTTCAAACAATTTTGAGGGCAAAACGAGAATATACATTTGAAAGAGCATCTAAAAAATAATTGATTTTTGAATTTTAATCAAAATCGTTAGAGCGAATTTTGAGAAAATCGAAAAAAACTGAAAAAGTACATCAGTAAAGTACTAGTACTTTTTGGCCGATTTTGATTAAAAGCTTATTTTGTCGGTCCCGGGGGGTGTTTAACTTAAATATAAAATTTCAGCCTCATAGCTCAATTCCTTCATGCTTAAAATTGAACACACACACACAGACACACACACAGACACACACACAGACAGACAGACAGACAGACAGACAGACCATGTCGCGAAAACCACTTTTTTGGATTCAGGGGACCTCAAAACGTGAAGATCCATCAAAATCTCGACATCGAATTTTTGACATGAAACCAATACTTTCTCTCTATATATATATTACATATATACATAGGTAAGAGAAAGTAAAAATAAAACAGTATTATTTTTATACAAATCTCTTTATAATTAAAAGAGCGCTTATCCAAAAGCCAGGTAGAATACACCTACTGGCTCAGGGAGGAGGGAGAATTGGGGTTTATACCCAGGAGAGAGAAAAATAATCCCTAGGGAATGACTTTTAAATATCTTTGTATTCATTTTAAATATTATTAACGATAAAACCCCAAGGAATAAATGCCAAACAGTCTCTTAAAATAAATTTACAACTCGCCTAAGCCTCCCAGAAATCATAGTTGAACTGAATACACTCATAGATAGAATATTTTTATCCAAAACTTACCGATATGATGATTATTTATTTAATTAAATTTTTTTTTTTTTTTTTTTTGAAAAACATTCACACTTTTTTCTCATTCACACTCACACTCACACACACATTCACACTGTCTTTTCGGCAGCTCAGGCCATATAAGACATTTACGATAACCGTTATTTATGAATTTATATATATTAGGGTCCAGGCATTTTTATTTAAGCCAACTGGTATCCAGATGGCTTAAATAAAATCATCGGACTGCCTGGGGTCCGAACCCGCGACGTTTGGTATATGAGGTTAGCACGCTAACCTCTACGCCATGCCCCGTGGGCATTTAATTAAATTAATGATAACTATTAATAATATTTTTGTTTATTGAATTATATAAAAGCTGTAGCAGCAAAGATAGGATAAAATCACATGATCATTCTAACTGTAATTTATCATATTTATTTATCTATTATAATATGAATCATTCTGTTAATAATTCAAGATCTCATGATTTTATATATTTTAAAAAAATAATGTTTTAGTATAAATCAAAATATAATTTCAAAGTAAATTTCAACATTAGAAAGTGATATGAAATATTATTTTAAAAAAATGATCGTTTGTTCTACGAATTAAATATAAAATAATAATTTGCTAAATAAATTAATATGAATATGGACTTTAAAACCCCTAAGGCCCTTCAACTAAAATAAAATAGAGGCGCAAATAATTTATTCCGTTCCGGAAGATAATATAATAAATGGCTGTGATGTTGCTGAAGGTGGGCCTGGAAGCTATTTATTTTTATTATTTATATTATTATTATTATATATGGTATATATATTAAATAATATAAAAATTTATTTATATGGAGAAGAAAAAAACCTAAATTGTATTTTCAATTCGAACATCTTAGACCGGGCATTCACGATCGCTCCATCCATCCAAATGGAGCGTTGTCACTCCAAAAACTGACCGTGAGTGGGGGAAAACAAATGGATGATGTGAAGTGATAGGATGAGTTGGATTTCCATCCGGCCCATAATCCAGTTTCGTCAAGCCATCAGTCCATCACTCCAACTGCTCGTCAATGGAGAAACTCACTTGAAGTGACACCAAACCTTCGCGTCAATTGATCGTCAGTGTTAAAAACGTGGTCCAATTTTGACTCATTCTCTCAACATCCTTTAAGATTTTTTTTATATGTAATGACTTTAGGGCCGATTGCTTCAGTTCTAATTAATTAACTATTCAGCGGATAAGCGAGTTGGTTAACTAAAGGGTGAAATTATGAAAACACAAGCCTTGTTTATTTATTGTTTAAAAATTTTAAACAACTTTAATTAATTATTATAATTTTTAGTATTTATTTTAATTAATCTATGTATATAATAGCTAAGTGTCCGTCTGTCCCTCTGTTTTTTTGAAATTTTGAAACGAAAATTTGCAGTCTTATAGAGACGTTATGGAGAGTCCAGGAAAAATACTCGGGTCCCGAAATTCCTATAATTTTTTGAGTTTTTTTTTTTTTTTTGAGAGGCCGCGCAGCTAGTTTTAATTATAATTTTTATAATAATGCCTTTATTAACTTGAGTAAACTTTCCTTTTAACTCTCAGATGGCTAATTATATGTGAAAAGACACATTTGTTTTTAACTCAAAAGTTGTTTACTATATCGATGATTTGCTGTCGGTCGGATAAATTTGCTAGTTGACTAGAATTGAAGCATCCGAGCCTTAAATTTAATTTTATTTGCTTTATGAGATCCAGTCCCCTTTTAGGACCACGGAGTTTAATCATTGTACAGTACCATGATGAACATTATTTAACCGAGGTGTTTTTGTGCACGTAGACACACACCTTCTGACAATAGCCATCTACCGGCACCCCGAAAACTACATGACTTCCTATTTCTCCTGGGTTCATATTTCTAGCTAATAAACTAAACCTATTTCTAGATTTTATCCAACCTAATCTATGACATTCCATGCTTGATAAATAATATTTGAGTAAAATAATTTTTATAAAAAATTTCCAAACTTTCTTTTAGGTAATTCTTTCTTACTGGACCGGTTCATAAACACAAAGATATTATTATCAATAAACATACACACACACACCTCTATATAGGCACCCACATATTCATACTTCAAGTATCCAGGTGTAAATATATTCCTTCACGAATGAATGATACTTTCTCCCAATGTATTGAAGGAGAAAGTTTATCGAAGTGATTTTTATCGCTTTCGGCAAACCACAATCCATCTTCTTTCTTTTTTTTTTATATATTAAATCTTTAAAAACATATTATTTTGTATCAGAAACAGGAAGAGGTTAAAAAAAAAATAATAGCAATATTAATCAATTTTACATACTTTTATTTTTTAATTATATTTTACTTTTTAGCATTTATTTGGAATTATTAGCCTAAGATAGTATAGTGGCGAATCGTTTTGATCAAATTAATATCTATCACTCACACCTCTCTGGGTTTGGATATTTTTTTTTTCTTTTAATCACAAAAATAGAAAAATTTAATTATCTTAATACTATTAATTATTAGTAAAATAAACACTTAAACGCCAACACCTGCTTATCAAGCCTTGAATAAAAAAAAGGCCAGCTGGTTCCCCTTTCAGCCCTTCACATTCATTTTCCTTGATTATTTTTTACTTTTTTTTTACACTTTATTTAAATTTTATAAGTTTTTAAAAAATTTTAAAACATGGTAAAATTTAAAAAAGATTTATTTATTAAAAGCCCAGAACTGTTGTTGGATTTATTTAAAGGGTTGGTATTTGGTATATTTGAGGCTGAGGAATTCCGAACTGCGATACTACGTTTCTTTTATATCCTTATTTGTCCTTAGAATAGTCCCGTCCCTTTTGCTAAGAATTATATTCTTTGGACAGGCTTTTAATATTTCCTCAGTCTGTATTTCAGCTCTTTCAGAAATTTACCTTTTTTAGATAATCTATACATTTATTACATCTATACAATTCTATACATTCACACATTCAGGACTATTAAAATTTAAAATACACGGCGTTAAAATTTAAAATAAACAAATGGGTGTTAAAAAGTAATGTAAAAACAATCAGCGTTAAAAAAAATGCTATTCTCTAAACAAAGTTTTAACAGCGACGTTAACATGTTCTTTTTTTCAAAGCTATCAAAATCATAACCTTACTTTTTAGGTTAAAGACGCCATGTTTATTTTAAACACGACGTTAAAATATTAAAAGCACCCCCTAGACATGGCATTAATTTTTAACACTATTTACTAAATGTTAACGCTTTGGCTTTAAATTTTTGTTTACAGAATAGCTATTTGAGGCAAGGAAGTGATTTTGAATAGCATTTTTTAACGCTGATTGTTTTTACATTACTTTTTAACACCCATTTGTTTAATTTAAATTTTAACGTCTGTTTTTAGAGAATAGACCAGATTATGTGTTCCGGTTTTTTTTTTAGATTGCAGAGTCGACATATCAGCTCTGCCCATCTTTATTAAATGATATTTTAAAGGACAGAGTCGAGTCCTGTTAGAACAGGGGTTCGCATACTTTTTCGGTTCTTGACGCCCTTGATATTTCAGAATTTTTCCGTGGCGCCCTATGTCAAATCTCAGAGCAAACCTTATGTAATATGTCGACGTAAAATAAGACTCGAGTTCGAACCCGGCTTGACGCAAAAATTTAACCAAATCGAGCGTCTCTACTGGAGAAATAAGAATATAATCGCCTTCAGTTACAGGCACCAAGGGGGGATGGGCATGAACCATTCCAAGATTGATCGTCTAAAACCCCACAATCAATAAAAAAAAAAAATGAGTTTGTAGATACCTACCTATATGATAAATTTATAAATACATTGCTTAAAAACTACACTTGCTCTAGTAGTTACAAAATCATTTTAATTAGTTTCTAGATTTTTTTTTTTTAAACTAAATTTTATACATATATTTTTTGTAAATGCAAATGTCGCCTTCTCCCACATCTGACTAATCTAAACCGATTTAATGAATTCTTCTAATTATAAAGCAAGCATGCATGCATGCAAGCAAAAGCTCCAAGGCCTGCAGATTAGTGCCAAAGTGCAATGGCATTGACTTTTTTATTTTTTTTTTTATCTACTATCTACTCAATTGCAAGACATTGACATTTTTAAAATGCATTTCGAGAGGCTTTTCCTGAAATCAATGATTCGAGGCCATATTTGACGCGAGAGTGAATGAATGATTTGTTATTTCTGTTCATGTAGATTACGAATCTAAAAATTTAGAGGTAAGCCTGCCTATAATATAAAAAACATTCTTTTTGTTTGATTAATAATTTATTTAATTTAATTATAAATATTAAAAAAAAAAATAAATAAATCAAAACC
Source organism: Euborellia annulipes (assembly GCA_023213315.1). Taxonomy (NCBI): domain Eukaryota; kingdom Metazoa; phylum Arthropoda; class Insecta; order Dermaptera; family Anisolabididae; genus Euborellia; species Euborellia annulipes. The sequence goes on along the minus strand of JAKCPI010022411.1, from coordinate 59,524 downwards.
TAGTTTCATTCACAAAACATTTATCCGGCTAAATTATTAGATACATTTATTTATACTTACGTACTCTACTAAAAATATATTTGCATAGAGACATTTAGAATGTAGAATAGATAAATTTTTTTTTATTAGTTTCATAACTTTTCTTCTATTATTTTTGCCATTTCATATGCGCATAATTTTATTCAAGCGGTGCGTTTAGAATTTTTAAAATAAAATTTTCCTGACCTTCCGCAACGATCACTTCCCTACCAGGTGAGGTCGATAAGCAAGCAAAGCGAAGCTTGCCGAAGGACGTAGATTAGCCGCTTTATATAACTACCTAGTTAATTGCTGCGTCCAAGATCACATCGGGCATCCTTGGTTCAGAGGTGACCAATAATTTATATAATAATATTATATTAATAATAATACGAGTGTGACAATAAAAAAAAAAATATTCTATTCTCTTGGTAAACCTTGATTTGAGTTATTTGATAAAACAATTCTATTGAATTTCTATATATTATCAGACCGGAAAAAATTTTAGGCACTTTATTTTAATTTTACCATGGCCAGGGATTAATTTAAGATTGGTAAAACTTTTTTTTTTCTCCTAAGCCTTTTATCCATATAGTACTTAACTATTTTCGCCCCCATTTGTTCTCTAAATAATTTGAGAAGAAAAAACATAAAACTTCGATTATATCTACTCTATAGCCAATAATATTTTCGAAACAGGCAAACATAATTATTCATTTTTTAAGTAATTTTATGTATTGGGAGTTCGCCAAACCCGGACCCACCAGAGACCCAATTCTATTAATTTTATTAAAATCTTATTAACCTCTTGTCCCTGACCTAATATTCTATTACATCATTTGTTTTGTTCTTGAGAAAAATGTGAATATAAATATATTAATAAAAAAAAATAAAAAAAAATGTTTAAATGTTATTGAATATTGAGTTAACATATTTATTTATAACGTTAAATACATAGATACCGTAGGCTCTCGAACTACCACTCCCCAGAAGCTCTAAAATCACAATACATATTAAATAATATTAAAATTGAGGAGGCGATTAGTCGAGGGAATAAAGCAGTAAAGCGCTAATAATCCTGAGTTGAAGACAAATCGAATTCAGATTCTCCATATATTTCCATCTCATGGCAAAAAATTTTCCACCTGAGGGAGGAAACGAGAACCGTCCTCAGTATTATTCCCATGAAAGTTATTCCTCAGAGTAACCAGTGTCAGGTTTGACATTAATGAGTAAAAAGAGTAGGCTAATATAAAAATTATATAGACTTATTAAAATTTTTTATTTTAACCTTTATGCCATAGCACAGGGTAACTACCCCCTTTACCCTCCCCCTTTGTATCCTCCCTTGCTTTGGAGTGAACATTTTCATATCTCCATAATTAAATAATACAGTATAATCGTAATTATATTGCAATATAAATATTTAAAAAAAATTTTAATTAATTTTTACTTTCTCTTACCTATATATGTATATATGCGACCAGTCATGCCAGACTTTTGTACTTTTGTATTAATGAAATCAAATCTTTTTTATTTATTTAATTAAATTCTAAAGAACTCTGCCATATTTCAGTTATCGAGAGATAAGCTGACTATTTCTTTTACTTTCTCATATTATTAATTATTAAAATTGACAGCGACTTTTTAAGAGACTTTTTTGCCAAAAACAGACAGATATTTTACCGACTATTTGGAAAAAAGAGAATACCCGTAGACTTTTAAGGGGATTTTTTTCCAAAAATAAGAGACTTTTTTTTCCGCTCTCTAATTATCACTAAACTACAAAATAAAAAGTAAATTAAACCAAGAAATTAATCTGACAAAAAACAACTATGTTATTGTCAAATGAACAATTCCCCCTCCCGAAATCCTAAAAATAAATTTAAAAATATTGAGAGGAGTGTTAAAATTTTAAACACTGTTAGAAAAAAAAAAATCTGGTGTGACTGGCGCACAGCACACAACTTTCTCTTACCTTCGGTAATCGAAAGTTGTGTACTGTGCTTGTCACACCAGATTTTTTGTGTCGACATATATTTAGTTCCCGACAGTACGGAACATTTGAATTCAGATGTAAAATTTATAAGTATGGGAAAATATTTATATTTTGTTACCATGGCAACCATTTCTCCTATCTTCCCTATGAAATACTAGAGTAAAGTGGTCTTCAGAAGATTTCAATCGCAAAATGAGAATATACATTTTAAAGAGCATCTAAAAAATAATTGATTTTTGAATTTAAAAAAAAAATCGTTGGAGCAAATTTTGAGAAAATCGAAAAAAACTGAAAAAGTACATCAGTAAAGTACTAGTAATCTTTGGCCGATTTTGATTAAAAGCTTATTTTTCCGGTCCCGGGGGATGTTTAACTTAAATATAAAATTTCAACCTCCTAGCTCAATTCCTTCATGCTTAAAATTGAACACACACCCACACACCCACACACAGACAGACCATGTCGCGAAAACCACTTTTTTGGATTCAGGGGACCTCAAAACGTGAAGACCCATCAAAATCTCGACATCGAATTTTTGACATGAATCCAATACTTTCTCTCTATATATATATATTACATATATACATAGGTAAGAGAAAGTAAAAATATTTTATATTGTTTTAAGAGTTATGGAGAAAACTTAAAATATATTTTTTTTTTAAATTTATTTGTTTTTTGAGGGGGAAAGTCACCTGTCCCACTACCTCCCCCTCTCCAAGAAAAAACCTTATCAGCAGAAGTAAGTGGGAAATTATTCATTTTGGGCAAATTTTCTTTTTAACAATAAATATCATCATTATTTTTATTCCAAATTTTAAGAGATAAAAGACAATTATGTTTTCTTTTAATTCATCTTAAGACTACAAAGTCAAAGTGATCATTTTAAATAAGTTATTGGAAATTTATTTTTTACTTTCTCTTAACTCTATATAGAGTAAGGTGGGGCAAAAGTCCGCAGTTTTTCTTTGGGAATTTTTTTGACCTTCCTATGAAAGATACAATAAAAATAGGAACATCCCCTGAAAGCCTGGTTAATTGGCTATCTTACATAATTTTTTTGGTTTCCAATTCGGTAGCATAAGAGTAGGAGAGGTATTTAAACAAAAATGTTCATTTGCGGACTTTTGCCCCATCGAGGGGGTAAAAGTCCGCACTAGCGGAGCAAAAGTCCTTAGGTGCAAACAATTGCCCCTGCAGCGAACAAACTCTCGAACCAGGGTATAAAAAAGACTTAATAAGAAATACATTAGGTATAGGTATGTTTTATGTATTTATTTTATTTATCAGAAATACACAATAGGCCTTATAACAATTAGTCCCCAGTAAGATTGAAGTTCATAATCTGCATAAACATTTCGGGTCGTGGTCGTTTCCCTAGGCTCATTAATCCGATAAAATACTTGATAGGGGTATTAGAAACCCAGAAACTACTAGGTAGGGGTATTAGAAACTCGAATACCATTAGGTGACATTGGTTCCATTGGAGATCCATTGGGCCTTTTGCCCCGTCGAGGCCGCGGACTTTTGCCCCATTTAGCTATTTTCACCGAAGTGTTACAAAAAATTTTTATTGTTAACTGTAGAGAAAAAAAACGGTTTTAAAATATTTATTTAGGGTTATCAGCTTGCAATCAAAGACATTAGACAGTTAGAAAAGTGCATGCTGGTACATGTTGCAACCATGAGAATTTCCATAAATATTAGATGGAAGGTGACAAAAACATAAATTTGCTCATTGTTAACAATCGGCTTCAAACACGTTATTGAATTTCGAATCATCATCTGTTCTTGTTGTTACCAACCTAACAAAGTTGTTTAGAACAACGCCAAGTCTACCGGGGATTTTAAAATGAGGATTCGGACTTTTGCCCCGTGCGGACTTTTGCCCCACCTTACTCTATATGTTAATATATATAGAGAGAGAAAGTATGGGATTCATGTCAAAAATTCGATGTCGAGATTTTGATGGATCTTCACGTTTTGAGGTCCCCTGAATCCAAAAAAGTGGTTTTCGCAACATGGTCTGTCTGTCTGTGTGTCTGTCTGTCTGTGAACAAAATATCTCAAGAACGAAAAGAGCTAGGAGGTTGAAATTTTATATTTAAGTTAGGCACCCCCCTGGGACGTGACACGAAGCTTTTGAACATAATCGACCAAAGAGTACTAGTACTTTACTGATGCACTTTTTCAGTTTTTTTCGATTTTCTCTAAATTTGCTCCAACGATTTTTTTTTTAAATTCAAAAATCAATTATTTTTTAGATTCTCAATAAAATGTATATTCTCATTTTGTCATTGAAATCTTCTGAAGACCACTTTACTCTTGTACTCCATAGAAAAGATAGGAGAAATGGTTGCCATGGTAACAAAATATAAATATTTTGCCATATTTATAAATTGAACATCTTGAAAATCGAATGTACCGTACTGTCGGAAACTAAATACATGTCGACACAAAAAATCTGGTGTGACAAGCACAGAACACAACTTTCGATTACCGAAGATAAGAGAAAGTTGTGTGCTGTGCGCCAGTCACACCAGATTTTTTTAAATGATAGCATGTTTATCTCTTTATCTTGATCAAGTCGATTTTTGGCAAATTACAGAATATTTTTTTTTTCAATATTTGCTTTTCTAGCACGAATACACCTGTTCGAAAGTTAATTACTTAAACATTATTGTAATTTGACGTTAAAAGAACTTCTTGAAAAATACAAGGCGATCATCATATGAAGTGCACACTTGACACCATTTTTTTTTTTTTTTTTTATATGAAAAATTAACCAAAGAAATTTAAAAATTTCAAATTCCACAAGGTCAGAAGGCAAACAAACATTTCCGCTTGCGTTTTGGATTATATAATTAAACATAAAAAAAAAAAAAAAAAAAAAAACCAATGCTCCTTTCTTTTCCCGTCTCTCACTTAGGGGGCAAGATCGAGTGCAAATTAGAAATGCAATGCAACGAGCGATGACCTCCAGATGCATTTGGACGCACCCGGTGCTGGCCTTGCGGGGGAGGACAGACATACACTAGTTCTTTTTATTCTGCCCTGAGGCCGTGTTATTAAAAGAATCAATAGTCAGCCGGTTTTATTAGATACCATAAGACAAGAAGAAATTTATATGGACTGCAAAATTTTATACAGGTATCATAATCGTTTTATTCCACCCACGTAAGGAATTTTTAGGAACGGTCCCCGAAATATTTGTATCTAAATTTTTCAATCTATCTACATAATAAAGAATAGGAATTGCGTTAAATGTTTAGTAATGAAAAGGCACTAGTTTTTGTAAGAGGGTTTTATTAATTCATTAATAGCCACCCATATATAAAAACCCACCAGAAAGCTTCTGGACAAGTGATTTTATTAGATTTCCACCTTAAAAAAAACACATACTTTTTTCCCTACCCACACACACCCGCACGCATACACCCAGTCTTTTCGGCAACTCAGGCCATATAAGACTAAACGATACTCATTATTTGTTAATACATATAATTGGGGGTCCAGTCATATTTATTTAAGCCATTTGGTATCCATATGGCTTAAATAAAATCATCTGGCTGTCTGGTATCCGAACCCGTGACCCTTGGTATAGAAGGTCAACACACTAGCAACTACACCAGGGCCCGAGGGCTTCCAGCTTTTCAACAAGTGATTATTATTATTATTATTGGTTCTATTTTGTGTAAGAAATTCAATTTTTTATTACTTTTTTATGATAATTTCAAAATAATTTCTTATCAATTAATACAATTTTAATTTTATTCACAATTAAAAAATGATTGACACTTATTTATAAAAATAAAGATTTAATAAGTCATAAAAGTCTTATAATATTTGTTGGTTTCTTCCTTTCTTCAATTAAAAAAGAGGATATCTAAAAAGATAACCTTTTTCTATTATTTAAAAAAAACGTGTCAATCATTTTTTTACTTTCTCTTACCTCTATATATATGTTAATATATAGAGAGAGAAAGTATTGGATTCATGTCAAAAATTCGATGTCGAGATTTTGATGGATCTTCACGTTTTGAGGTCCCCTGAATCCAAAAAAGTGGTTTTCGCGACATGGTCTGTCTGTGTGTCTGTGTGTCTGTGTGTCTGTGTGTCTGTCTGTGTGTGTGTGTGTCTGTGAACAAAATATCTCAAGAACGAAAAGAGCTAGAAGGTTGAAATTTTATATTTAAGTTAGGCACCCCCATGGGACGTGACACGAAGCTTTTGAACAAAATCGGCCCAAAAGTACTAGTACTTTACTGATGTAGTTTTTCAGTTTTTTTCGATTTTCTCAAAATTTGCTCCAACGATTTTTTTTAAAATTCAAAAATCAATTATTTTTTATATTCTCTTTAAAATGTATATTCTCATTTTGTGATTGAAATCTTCTGAAGACCACTTTACTCTTGTACTCCATAGAAAAGATAGGAGAAATGGTTGCCATGGTAACAAAATATAAATATTTTCCCATACTTATAAATTTTACATCTGAATTCAAATGTTCTCTACTGTCGGGAACTAAATACATGTCGACACAAAAAATCTGGTGAGACAAGCACAGTACACAACTTTCGATTACCGAAGGTAAGAGAAAGTTGTGTGCTGTGCGCCAGTCACACCAGATTTTTTTCATGGTATTGATAAAAAAAAAATATTGTTGAACGTCCCATCGATACTCTGTATTTAAAAGTTTATTTAATAAATTCAAACCCCTAAATGGACTCAGTAGCTGAAAAGGGTTAAAAAAATTTTTATGAATTGAAATAAAAAATTGATACGAATCATATTTTGATTGATTTTTTTTAATCAATCACTTACATTATAACATTATTTGTTCAGAAATTTTCTGATGGGCTAATAATATATCTGGTAAAATATAATACAATAGATTAGATAATGCATTTTACACTTTCACCAGTATTAATAATAGAAAGATTAATTTTAATTTATAATTAAAACAAAGTTTTTGGTGTTTATTTATAATTACAAAAATGAATTACAAAGTTTAGGACTCTCATTTTGTACCCTACATGAGATCTTCATTCTTGTCATAGACCTGGGGACGCACACACACTTGTGAATAAATTAAAAGCAAAATAGATTATTTTGAGCCTTGAATCTCAATCCCCGGCCCCTTCGAAGTTAGCGCCCTCTCTGCCTATTTTCATCTATGAATCATTTATTGTTTGTAATAAGAGATTTTCAACATTCTTTTTTTTTAATACCATATCTCATTTCCATTAAGTATTTAGAATTAATCATATCCATACAAAAATCTAATAAATAAAATCCAAGCCTCGATGACTCACTTCTCAGGTGTCACTGACTGAATAATCCTAATTGTTTTCTTCTCTTAATTTATTATTTTTTTCATCTCCTAAAAAATAACATTTTGACATGAACTTTTATATAACAATGAAGTTTTTAATTTAAAATCCTACAATACACAATCAGCCCGATAAAAATTTATTTAAAACTCAAGTTAGATAACAATTAATTTCAGAATGGATATCTTATAAATGTAAATTAGATGATTAGATGAAATCAACTAAATAACCTTCTATTTCCTTAGTAGTCGTTTTAAATTACAAGATAATTTCCTTTAAACATATAGACTAACTATAAAGCCGTTTTCGAGCGTTTCTAACGCTTTCAAAATGCATGCTCCGGGAGCGTTTTGACGGCGTTGTGACGTAATAAATAAAGTTTTCAAGCGTTGAAAACGGCGCGTTAGAAACGCGCCAAAAGCGCTGGTGTAGAATGGGCCTAAAACCTAAATTTTTGTCCCTAGGCTTTGTAGATCATACGGATTGGCATATGAAGGTTTTCAAAAAGCTCGGTTAAGCGTCTGAGGGCGTCCGGAGCATGCGTAGTGAGGAATATCACATGCGCAGTAACGAAAAGCAATACGCTTTTCCTTAATGCGCATGCGCCCTACTCTTAATCGAACATACCTAATTTGCGAGATTTTATATTGAGATAATTTTGATTAATTTATAAAGATATAATAATTTTCTTTATTTTTAATAAGTTTTTGATAATTATCGTTATTAAAACACGAGTTTCTTCACGGGCCGAAGAGCAAATGAAATTAAACATACTGTGGTAAAGATAAATAGATAAGAGAGAGAAAGAATTAAAAAGATTAATTCAAGGAATGAGGTATTTGATTAATATTTGAATTGTAAAATAGTAGAGAGAGAATTAGGAGAATTATCACAAAATTCTAGTCGGTAAAGTAATAATACTAACAAGGCCGTAACTGGAAAATGTTTTCGAGGGAGGGGGGACGTCCCCAATTTGCGATTTATTTGGCTTAAAAAGGACTCAAATTTATTTAATCTCATTAAATACAAAATAAAATCTGAAGTTTTTGCTTTCTCCTAAAGGCAATGAGAATTTTAATTTTATTATTCATGGCCGGTGATAATCTAAAAATTTTCAATTGGTATTAATGTTTTAATAAATTTCAATCAACCAACCAGTATTTATTTATGTTTGGAAATTAGAGAGACGAAGTAATGAAAGTAAAAGCCGGAGGTACTTTCCCTTCCATCTTAGGCCTAAATTTTTCCATTTGCCAGATGAGAAAATCATTCATTAATAATATGATAAATTAATGTTGATTACATGACAGAATATTTTTTTTTATTTACCGTGAAGGGGAAAAAAGAGAGGCGTGTTCTTCTGAAAAGTTTTTATATGAAAAATAAATTACATTTATAATTAAAAATTTTGAAAAAGTTAAAATAATGACTAGGTAGCCTATTCGGTTAATTTTATTAATTTCCTAAAAGTTTTTTTTATATAGGAATTATATTTTTATTGAAAAAACAAATATAGACAAATTTATCCATAGCTCGATGGCGCAACCAGGGTTAGTCTCTGGGGGTTTGTTTGGTATAAGGAGCAACTTTCGGGGTCTTTTTTTTTAAATTTATTTAAGGTCTTTTTCGGCATCAGAGGCCATTTAGACCCCGTCTTTAATTATTTCAATTAATTGGTAAAAAATCTGGTGTGACAACCACTTTCGGTAATCGAAAGTTGTGTGCTTTGCGACAAGTCACAGCAGATTTTTTTGATTTAGACTTTCACGATTATTGTTATTAGAAATTAAAGACATTTTTAGGCATAAATCGTGGTTTATTTTACCAAATAATAATACAATAATTTTTTTTTTTTTTTAAACACTCACACTTTTTTCTCTTTCACACTCATATTCACACAGACATACACACAGCCTTTTCGGCAACTTAGGCCATTTAAGACTTTAAACGATGTTTTAATATATTCTATTTGGGGTCCAGGCATTCTTATTTAAGCCATTTGGTATCCAAATGGCTTAAATAAAATCATCGGACTGCCTGGGGTCCGATCTTTTGTAGTGAATGTAATTTGATTCGCTATCACTCTCTATATTGTTGCGAATCCAGAAATTGTTATTTGAAAATCCCGCCTGGATTATCTATGAGCTTTTGTGGCATCTATCGTAGCCATCTATCGGCACCCTGAGAAGTTACCTCATTACATGTCTTTATAACTCCTCCTGGGTTCATTTCAAGCTAATGAACTAATCATACTATATTTATAGTTCCACCCGACTCTCAGCACTGTAGCCTACTCATTTTGAAGCTTACATGAGTATTTGTTAACATTAAGTAAATATTAACTAGGTAGAGCTTTGTTTAAGATCTTTTTCTTGTCAATGAAATTTTAATTTCATTAGTATAAAGGCGGATGTGAGAGTTTCTGTTTATTTATGGCGACAACAATACTACTTAATTTTCACTAAATTTCAAAAGGTTTGATCTAGAAGATGCTAGAAAATCGTATTTTAGTGCGACTTTGCTACTCTCTTCGGGTTCCATGGAAGATGGGTTCGAACCCCCTTGGGCACGTCTTTTGTTTGCGGCACACTTCTCCCAGATAGATTATCTCCAAAAACCACTTCTAAATTCTCAAAATCCGGTTTAAGATTTATTATCTGAAATTTTATTTCTAAAATACCTACATTAAAAAGATAGAGAACGGAAAGTGAACGAAATTCTAGTTTATCTTTTCTTTGTGTTTAATAAAATTTTATATAACTCATTCCTCCTTTCTCTTTCTTTATTGTCTTAACTCCTTTTTATCAAAATCATTTTCACTGCCTTTAAGACATTTATTTAATTGAAGTTTTATCTTATGGAAAACATCTTTATTCGTTTCACTTGTTAATTTTAATTTTGGTTTTAATGAATATTGTTCAATAAATTTTGAGCAAAAATTGGATATTTTTTGGAAAGTTTGACAGTAAATTAAGAATTCATTTTTTTGGACACAGGGGATCTCAAAACTTGTATATCCATCAAAATCTCTCAACTCTATAGCCTATATGTTAATATATATAGAGAGAAAGTATTGCGATCATGTCAAAAATTCGATGTCGAGATTTTGACGGATATACACGTTTTGAGGTCCCCTGAATCCAAAAAAGTGGTTTTCGCGACATAGTCTGTCTGTGTGTGTGTCTGTGAACAAAATATCTCAAAAACGGAAAGAGCTAGGAGGTTGAAATTTTATATTTAAGTTAGGCACCCCCATGGGACGTGACACGAAGCTTTTGAACAAAATTAGCCAAAGAGTAATAGTACTTTACTGATGCACTTTTTCAGTTTTTTTCGATTTTCTCAAAATTTTCTCCAACGATTTTTTTTTAAATTCAAAAATCAATTATTTTTTTAGATTCTCTTTAAAATTTATATTCTCATTTTGTTATTGAAATCTTCTGAAGACCACTTTACTCTTGTACTTCATAGAAAAGATAGGAGAAATGGTTGCCATGGTATCAAAATATAAATATTTTCACATATAAATTTTACATCTTGAAAATCGAATGTACCATACTGTCGGAAACTAAATACATGTCGACACAAAAAATCTGGTGTGACAAGCACAGAACACAACTTTGATTACCGAAGGTAAGAGAAAGTTGTGTGCTGTGCGCCAGTCACACCAGATTTTTTTTTCCTTTGGCAAAGTTTTGTTGATATCATTGCATAAACACTGTTGTTTTATAATAATATTCTAGAAATAGGGTAGAAATGTGCAAACTCTATTGGACGCACCTGCCGATGTCAGGTCTCTCTGCTCGGGGTCTCTCGGGTCTTGGGTCTCGGGTCGAGAGTCCCGTTAAGAATTCGACGTCCGTCGCTGCCTTCTGCTGAGGTGAAGAACCTTAGGCGTCCTTTCTTCTTCGCCTCCTCGCCTCTTCTTCTATCTCTTCACTTCTTATAACTAACTCTGGCAATATCTAAGAAAAAAAAAGAAGAGAGGCAGTGGCGTATTCAGGGGGGCCCAGGGGCCGGGCCCCCCCCAAAGCCTTCTCCAAAACAAAAAATACCTAATGTTTTCCCTAATAATTTTTTTTTTTAAATAATAATTTTATTAACTCTCATAAATTCTAAAAACTAACAAAAAAACTTATAAATAATTGAAAAAATCTCTAATATTTACGAATTTTGTATTAAAATTATTTTTTATTTCAAGAAAAAAATTTTTTTTATTTGTTTTTTATTTATAATTATTATTAGGGATGAAACGATACCACTGAGGTATCGATACTTTTACTCGATACAGGTATCGGTCGCAAAGTATCGAGTACCTACTTGGTATCGATTGAAAAGTATCGATACTTACTCGTATCGGTCAATTTTTTCATGCAATTAAAGATAAACAAAAACAGCAGTAAGTTCTGATATTATCAACTTAGGAACTTTGCAGCCAGGAGATTAAATAAAAATGTTTTATTTAATTTCTATTTGATGACGTTTCGATCGCCAATCAAGACCTTCATCATCGGAGACCTCCAAGTAGCAAGTATATGATAATATTTTTGTACATATCAAAGTAAAAAGTAATTAAATTGTATATTTAATTGCAATGAATATTAAAATACCGAAGATCGTGTATAATTGACAATATTTGCCCAGATGAAGGTCGTGATTGGCGACCGAAAAGTCGGCAAATAGAAATTAATAAAGATTTTTTATTTAATCTCCTGACCACAAAGTCCCTGCGAATCTTGATTTGATCTCCACAGGCATAAAACATCACGTTCTTGAAAAAAAAATTACGACTAAGAAAAAATTCAGTTTTAGAAGTAGTACCTACTACCCAAAAATAATAATTTTTCAAAATGTTTCCCTGTTAAACACTCCTATAATAAAAATTAAAATACAGCGGTACAAAACCATTCTACTTATTTCTATTGTAAATAAGAAAAAATGTACGTAAATGTTCTTCCGACTTAACTAATCATCGCGTACGTGGACCGAGTATCGATACGAGTATTTTTGACCGATACTTACTTGGTACTCGATTCCAAAGTATCGAATCCAAAATTACTTGGTATCGAAAGAAAAGTATCGAGTAAGTACTTGTATTTACTCGTATCGTTTCATCCCTAATTATTATATTATCTAAAAAAATTTCTCCACTTGAAGTTTCTTGGAGAAGGGGGGTTAAAAAAATTTTGGGCCCCCCCAAGCAGAAATCCTGGCTACGCTACTGAAGAGAGGGTAATTCAAATGCGAAAAATATACATAAATGCAAAATACATTTGTCTCCTTTTGCGTTTGATACTTCCTGATGAAATTTTATACTTTATTAGCATCCCATTCCCATCTAAAGAGAGAAAATATTTATTTTATTCTTTGATTTATCAATCAAAAAAAATTTAACATGCTCGTGGCAAACTTTAATTATCGGATTTGTATTTTAATTATAATATGGATTACATTACAGGTAAAAATTCTTTCTACAATACTGAATGTATAAAATTCTCTTTCACACAAAAGTTACATTCCAAAAATTTCCATATTATTTCAAATTTAAGCAGCAATTTGCATTCAAATTTCGAAGACGTATAATTAGGGTGTGGCTTAAATTCAAAGCGAATATAATTTCAAATTTTAAAATTTTTTAATGGGCTTAAATACAAAAAATTTATTCTTTCTTTTTTAAATGAAGTGAAATTTCAAATAAAAAATTTCTATAAACTAAACTTATTTTTGATTATCCGGACCATTTATTTGGAGGATATATTGGTTGCCTACCTTTTAGGAGAGTGAGAAATGAAGAATTTTAAACTGAGACAAGCATTATACATATAATGATAATTACTGTACATAAATCTAATCTTAATATCCTAAACAATATCTTATGGATATATTTTTAAAACTCTTCCTGAAATAAGTGATAAATAAAAAAAATTTTCCTTTTGTCTATCCCATCAATATATTCAGTTCCTTGTTTGTAATTGAATTTTTGGGTGGTGACGTACTTTTATTGTCTTTTTTTATCAAGGTGCTAAGAGGCTGCTTTTAAGTCAAATAAATATAAACAATAACATTAAACACTCAAAAAAAGACTCACAAAATAAGCAGGTATAACCAAATGCGTCAAATTTATTCTTGCTCACTGTTTGGAAATTTTAAATTTCCGTCTCTGACTTAAAGTTTTAAATTTCCCTCTCTGACTCTGGCCAATCAGCGAGAGAGAGTGGTGAACAGTTTCATACCGGTACACCGAAAGTGTGAGTGGCTATACCTATAGTCTAGTAATGATATTTTAAATTTTTCTGATACACTAGGTGATATGTTTCAAGTTTTTATTGGCGAAATAATTAATACACTTTAAAAGTATTTCAACAGAATCACGTTCACCATTAAAAACATGAAACATATAACCTAGTGTATTATTTAATAATTTTACTATCACCCTAATCTATTAATTTAATTGTGGACCAATTTTAAATTTTTTTACAATCCAGCCACTGACTTTGTATTATTTCATCTTGCAAAGAAGACAGGCAATATACTGATAAATTTTATAATCCGGTGCTATGATCTAGTAATAGGGCATGCTGAATACAAATCGCAAGACCCTTGGTGCAACTTCTCGGAATTATGATCTATAGCCACTTGAAGTATATTCTGATCCAAGTCCCCAACCTTTGTAGTAGATCAGATCATTACCATCAAAATGTGTATGTACCATCAAAATGGGTGAGCCCTGTACATAAAAAATATATATATATATATATATATATATATATATATATATGTCGTAGACAGATCTGAAATTAGACAGTTCATGAACTGTCTAGACATTTCATGAACTGCAGCCAGATCGTGTAATGGTCAAACAGTTACATGATCTGGCTAAAAATTTTAGACAGTTCATGAAATGCAATTGGGCCTTAGACAGATCGTGTAATGCTCGAGAATTACATGAAATGTCTAAATTTTTAGGCAGTTCATGAACTGCCTAACAGCAGTTTTGCCGATCGTGTACTGTTTGTAAAGCAAATAAAGATCTCGAAAAAAGTCAATTTTTTCAATATTATTATTATTATCGATTACTAAATTTTCCAAATCTTCCTCACTTTGTAAATCTTGGGTTAAGGTGCGCTCTCGGGGTTCTAATTTTGGGAGATTCCAGCGGCCACAAATTTGAAGCTATCTACCTCAATTTTTTTAAATTAAAGCGATTTAAAATGTCTACAACTTATAGAAGCCCTTTTTTTGATATTTTCGAAAAAATAAAAATTTTTTTTTAGATTTATTGCATTAAATTACAAACAGTACACGATCGGCAAAACTGCTGTTAGGCGTTCATGAACTGCCTAAAAAATTTAGACATTTCATGTAATTCTCGAGCATTACACGATCTGTCTAGGGCCCAATAGCATTTCATGAACTGTCTAAAATTTTTAGCCAGATCATGTAACTGTTTGACCATTACACGATCTGGCTGCAGTTCATGAAATGTCTAGACAGTTCATGAACTGTCTAATTTCACGATCTGTCTACGACATATATATATATATGTTCTTGAAGGTTTCCGCGACCGGATGTATGCGAAGACAAGTTTTCTCGGGTTAAGTCGCGTGGGGTGCTGAGATTTACTCGACGTTTCGGCTCTCCTTTTGGAGCCATTTTCAAGAGAGAAGGAAGTTAGGAGGTAATGGTGGAGAGTAACTGTTACTCTCGGCCTGGGGAGTAGGCAGGTTGAGACCCCGGGAACCAAGGCTAACACCCCGACTTGGGGAGTAGGCAGATTGAGGCCCCAAAGTCAACCCAAACCAAACACAAACCCGATTACACAGAACCAACCACTGTCCACCTCAGAGACAAACCCAGACCTCTGAGGCATCCACCAAACACACCACCAACACACCGACTTGGGGAGTAGGCAGATTGAGGCCCCGTAGTCAACCTAAACCGAACACAATTACACACACCCAACCTTCCTCCAGTTCTCAGAGACCAATCCACGCCTCTGAGTCATCCACCAAATTGACCTGGGGACCAGGAAGACTGCGACCCCGTAAACAACCCCCTCCACCATTACCTCCTAACTTCCTTCTCTCGAAAATGGCTCCAAAAGGAGAGCCGAAACGTCGAGTAAATCTCAGCACCCCACGCGACTTAACCCGAGAAAACTTGTCTTCGCATATATATATATATATATATATATATATATATATATATATATATATATATATAAAAACAACATTATCTCAAAACTTTGAAAAAGGCACTTAGAGCATAATTTACTTCAGGTCTTCAAATATAATTATTTTTCAAGTTAGATTAAACTCAAATCTATATCGTAATTGAAATTAATCTTTTTTTTTTAAACGATATTAAGATTATATTAATATTATTTACATTAATAGATGATTCGCGTCCTTAAACTTAAGATGACCTTTTAAATTTGTCTATAAATGTTGCTGTTTTGTTGTTGTTGATGTTACTGTTATCAAAAACATTCCAAAAGGATTAAACCCAGATGTATTATATTTATTTGACCCACTGATCTATATGAAGGTCTAGATTCTGACAACGGCCCTGAATTCACCGAAGAGAAAGAAAGAGAGAAAAGAAGCCTCATATCTATTGATAATAAAAATCTTCAAACAAAAATTTTAATTCTCAGCCAGTGGTTATATAAATTCTCTTTTGTAGATGAAGAAAAAAAAAATTTGTTTTTAAAGAGAGAGCCATGGAAATTCGGATTTAGAAACTTATAGGCCTCTATAGTCCCTATATAGTTTTTTCTAAAATTTATCTTTTTGCCCCTCTTTTAAATTTAGCCTAGTGAAAAAACATTAGCAAATAATTATATATATTTTTTTTAAAGGAAGTATTAATATAACATAAATAATTATAATATTCATTTATTAATTATCATAGAGGTTAATGATAGGTTATTTTTTAGATAGATTAAAATCGCATAGGCAACAAAAAATTTGTATCACTAATTTCGTATATGTATATTTTTTAAATAAATTTCAAATTTATTGAATTTATTTAATTTTATTTATTATAAATTGATGTTTATCCTACTTTGGTTTGAATGGAAATTCAGGTATAAGCAGGTCCTTCCATACTCGAATAGATCGTCCTCATGAATATTTGAAACCCAATGTGAAAGGCCTAGTGTTATAAAAAGTAGTAAAATTATTTAGAGGCGAATTTCTCCGTTTTATATCCATTCATAATTATAGATAAAAAATGATTTTTATTTTCTATTTAAAAACTAAATTTCAACCAAGTGTAGGGCCTAAATCACTTAAAACTTTTATTTTTTCACCGTATATTCCGTGTATAGAAAGTATTGGTTTCATGTCAAAAATTCGCTGTCGAGATTTTGATGGATATACACGTTTTGAGGTCCCTTGAATCCAAAAAAGTGGTTTTCGAAACATGGTCTGTCTGTGAGCAAAATATCTCAATAACGAAAAGAGCTAAGAGGTTGAAATTTTATATTTAAGTTGGGTATCCTCCTGGATCGTGACACAAACCTTTTGAACAAAATCGGTCAAAAAGTACTAGTACTTTACTAATGTAGTTTTTCAGTTTTTTTCAATTTTCTCAAAATTGGCTCGATTTGTTTTTAGTATAAAATATCAATAGATAATTTTTACTTTCTCTTACCTATGTATATATGTAATATATATATAGAGAGAAAGTATTGGATTCATGTCAAAAATTCGATGTCGAGATTTTGATGGATCTTTACGTTTTGAGGTCCCCTGAATCCAAAAAGTGGTTTTCGCGACATGGTCTGTGTGTGTGTGTGTGTGTGTGTGTTCAATTTTAAGCATGAAGGAATTGAGCTAGGAGGTTGAAATTTTATATTTAAGTTAGGCAGCCCTCGGGACCGGAAAATAAGCTTTTAATCAAAATCGGCCAAAGGGTACTAGTACTTTACTGATGTACTTTTTCAGTTTTTTTCAATTTTCTCAAAATTCGCTCTAACGATTTTGATTAAAATTCAAAAATCAATTATTTTTTAGATGCTCTTTCAAATGTATATTCTCGTTTTGCCCTCAAATTGTTTGAAGCACACTTTACTCTTGTGCTTCATAGAAAAGATAGGAGAAATGGTTGCCATGGTAACAAAATATAAATATTTTCCCATGTTTATAAATTTTACATCTTGAATTTTAATATATCGGCGTTAAATAAGAATGCCTGGACCCCATATATGTATATTTATTAATAACGGATATCGTAAAAAGTCTTATATGGCCTCAGTTGCCGAAAAGACTGTATGAATGTGTGTGGAGTGTGAGTGGAATGAGAAAAAAGTGTGAATGTTTAAAAAAAAAAAAAATATATCGGCGGAAACAAACATATGTCGACACGAAAAATCTGGTGGACAAGCACAAACACAACTTTCGATTACCGAAGGTAAGGAAAGTGTGTGCTGTGCCAGTCACACCAGATTTTTTTACTTTCTCTTACCTATGTATATATGTAATATAGAGAGAAAGTATTGGATTCATGTCAAAAATTCGATGTCGAGATTTTGATGGATCTTCACGTTTTGAGGTCCCCTGAATCCAAAAAATCTGGTGTGACTGGCGCACAGCACACAACTTTCTCTTACCTTCGGTAATCGAAAGTTGTGTTCTGTGCTTGTCCCCAGATTTTTTGTGTCGACATATATTTAGTTCCCGCATACGAACTATGAATTCAGATGTAAAATTTATAAGTATGAGAAAATATTTATATTTTGTTACCATGGCAACCATTTCTCCTATCTTTCCTATGAAGAACAAGAGTGAAGTGTGCTTCAAACAATTTTGAGGGCAAAACGAGAATATACATTTGAAAGAGCATCTAAAAAATAATTGATTTTTGAATTTTAATCAAAATCGTTAGAGCGAATTTTGAGAAAATCGAAAAAAACTGAAAAAGTACATCAGAAAGTATTAGTACTCTTTGGCCGATTTTGATTAAAAGCTTATTTTTTCCGGTCCCGGAGGTATTTAACTTAAATATAAAATTTCAACCTCCTAGCTCAATTCCTTCATGCTTAAAATTGAACACACACCCACCCCCCCACACACCCACAGACAGACCATGTCGCGAAACCACTTTTTTACTTTCTCTACCTATGTATAAAATCTGGTGTGACCACGCCCAACTTTCTCTTACCTTCGGTAATCGAAAGTTGTGCTGTGTTGTCACCCAGATTTTTTGTGTCGACATGTATTTAGTTCCCGCGTAGGGAATATTTGAATTCAGATGTAAAATTTATAAACATGGGAAAATATTTATATTTTGTTACCATGGCAACCATTTCTCCTATCTTTTCTATGAAGCACAAGAGAAATGCTTCAAACAATTTTGAGGCAAAACGAGAATATACATTTGAAAGACACTAAAAAATAATTGATTTTTGAATTTTAACAAAATCGTTAGAGCGAATTTTGAGAAAATTGAAAAAAACTGAAAAAGTACATCAGAAAGACTAGTACCCTTTGGCCGATTTTGATTAAAGCTTATTTTTCCGTCCCGGGGCGCCAACTTAAATATAAAATTTCAACCTCCTAGCTCAATTCCTTCATGCTAAAATTTGACACACACCCACCCACCCACCCACACACCCACCCACCCACCCACAGACAGACCATGTCGCGAAAACCACTTTTTTGGATTCAGGGGCCCAAAACGAAGACCACAAAATCTCGACACAATTTTGACAGAACCAAACTTTCTCTCTATATATATATACATAAAAACTTTGACAAAATCCAACACTTACTGACCATTGATTCCAAAATCCTCTACGATTTGATAAAATCAAAAACAATATTAGACCAAAAATCTTTTCCCCAAAATTTACCCTCCCTCCCATCCACCCCCCCCCCCCCCACCACCCCCCCCCCCCCCCCCCCCCCCCCCCCCCCCCCCTTTTAACATAATTTCTGTTTTGTTCACTTAAATAACCCCTGCACCAAGTCCGCGGGCAAATTTATTTATTGAAATCAATTATAATAACATTCATATTATATAGAAAAAATTAAGATAATAATGGATAATTACAATACATTATACCGATGGCTACCGGGGGACGTTCCACACGCTGATTGCTCCGTGTCACCAATTCCCAGCTTTCACTCCGCTTAACTGCAACGAATTGTGGTGACAGTTGCTCTCCCTCCCTTTCCAGATCCCCGGGCATAAAAGAAGATTTTTGGCATCTGGATTAATCAATTAGCAACCTTCCCTCATTCACAGGCAATATCCGCCCGTTTGTTTGTAAACACTTGGCATTCCTAAAATGTCATTCATCACCCCCTTGATTGTCAACAAGTATTTAGGCCTCACTTTCTGCATATCAAACAACCTGACGTCATTCGCGGTTGGCATTTCCGACCAACTAAACAATCAATAATATTAATAATTCTTGTTTACAAAATTGCTTATTTTACATCTACTTAAGATTAAACTATATTATCGCCATTGTGATAAATAATCTATTATAATTTTTATTTGTCCGTCAAACTGAAACAAATATTTATTATAGTATCATCCAATGGAGAATGTATTTCTAACCTCTTAGAATGAGGAAAACTCTTGATTTTTTTACGAATTCACTTTTAGCCCCTTGGAGTAGTAACATCTCTATTTCCCTCGAGTTCTCTTTTAAGAAACACTTGTTAAAACAAAAACGCTCACAATAGTACCAAGAAGGAAGAGAGGGGATTTTTTATACATTGTTTGCTCTTGGACTTTATTAATAGCTTGATATTCATATCGTGGAGGATGCGCTGGTGGTGCTGCAAGGCCGGTATTTGCATTGTGTGCAGCTGCTCGGAATGAGCAATTCGATGCATATTGCAGCCTTGAAGGAATTGTTTCTGCGGGATACGTCGGACATAGAATAAGACCCCCTCATCAAGTTTGTTACTCTTTTTTTTTTTTAGATTAGACCTAAATTCAGGATGTTCACCCAGGAAATTCAGCAAGGAGTTTGGGGGATTGAAATTATCCTTTTATATTCTATTGAAAAGAGCGAAGAAAGAAAATAAATTAAGATACCCACTAATCTCCACTTCTAATCGAAATTGTTGACTTTCTCTTACTTATACTTACTAAATATAAATATTGCATACAAAATTCGATGCCGAGATTTTAATGGAAATATATATTTGAAATTTTCTGAGACCAAAAAGTAAATCCAAGAGCAAACAAGTCAAACTTGATATTTAGTTTTTGAATAAAATCGACTTAAAAGTACTAGTACTTTGCTTTTGTACTTTTTGTACTTTTTTCGATTTTCTCAAAATCTGCTCAAACAATTTTTACTAATATTCATAAATCAATTATTTTTTAGTTGCTCTTTATGTTTGAAACCCACTTTACTCTTGTACTCCATAAAAATTAGGAGAGATGATTGCTGAGGTAACAAAATATTTGCCTTATATTTTTCTAAGTCTTTTCGGTATCTTTAGCCATATAGTCAAATATTAATAGATAATTTATGATAAGCTAGACATATTTATTTATACTAACTGAATCTCTTGGGTACTATAAGTTAATATCCTGAAACTAAGTTGAGAGCAACGCCTGGGGAAAATCTGGGGGAAAGAAAATTTTCCCAATTTTAAACTACCATGGTGTTGTCTGACTTTCCTTGAAAACCATAAGATGCTGAAAATTATAATAATAATTTTATTTTTGTTCAAAATTAATTAATTTTAAAAGCGATATGATTTTTTTTCTTATTTTTAATTGGAAAGCATAAAGATTTTATCAAATAAAAATAAAATAAAAAAAGAAAAATCTTTTATATTGACTAAAATAAATAATTTTATTTTTAATATTTGACTTAATGGTCTCCCCCACCTTTTATTTTATTTAAAATTTTAATTATTATTCTTTTCTTTTTTCTATATTTTTTCTTTTTTTATTTTTTTTTTTTTATTTTTTTTTTATCAAATCATCAATATGATATCCACATTATTTTATTATTTCTGAAAATTTTCATTATCATAAAAATACTCGTAAATATCAATTCAAACTATATATACTATTTGTGATTCTATCCACATTATTTTATTTTCAAACCCCTTGCCTCAAAAATGCTCTTTTCACCCTTCCCTCGTTTTTGATTCTTTGAATTACACCACCTACCTCAAAAATCTCTTATTCTTTCCCCTCTACCCATCTCTTGATTCTTATTCCGATTCTACCACATTATTTATTTTGTCAAACCACCATATATCTCATCAATGCTCTTATTACATTTCCACCTCTACCCATCATCTTTTGATTCATTATTCCGATTCTAGTCCCTATTATTTTGCAACTCCATTTCTCATCAAAAATGCTCTTTATCAAATTTCCCCTCTACTCATCTTCCTTCAACCATTCCTTAAAAATTTAAAAATAAAAATGCTGGTCATATATTTAGGCCTAATTAACGCAACCTGATGTGGATTTATTTTAAATGGCTAATTACAGTTAATAATTAGTCATTGGTGTTAAAAAGACGTCAAGAAAAGAGCAAAGTCATTATTTTTTAAAGTTTAAATTTCTCTTTCATTTGGAGATTAGAATAAGAGTGTGGGAGAAATTAATTTAATGCCTACAGAGAGTACAAAATAAAATTTTAGTTTTTGTCTCAAATTTTCTAGGGGGGGAGGGGAGGGGGGGTCATTGAACAACGTGGTCACTAACAAGAAAGAAATTATAAAAAATATTTTATATTATTAATATTAAAAATTTTACTATTTCTCATTCTTCATTTTTTATTTATTTTTATTATTTAGATATTTCTGGTGATAGGAGTGGGGAGAGGGGTTAATTTAGACCTGATTCACCCGCGCAATAATTAAAAATAATTTTTAATATTTTATTTTTGGCGCCCTCGGCCTTTGTGTAGTTGGTAGCGTGCTTGCTTTCTATACCAAGGGTCTCGGGTTCGGATGCATTTTTTTTAAATTTTAACCAATGAATTTTATTTGAAACACGCTAGTATAAAAACTTGCTTTAAAAAAATATAGGAGGGGCGCTATAAATGAATTTGCAGCATGGCACCACCGGTTACCCTAAGGCTGGCCCTGATTGCAGCATAATCCAAAGATCTCCAATTTTGTAAACTTAAACTCAGTATTCTTAATCTCAATGCCAAAATATTTAAAAAATCTATTTTAATTGCGTCTTTGAATTCATTTTATTTAAAAAACATTTGAAGAAGAAAAAGAATCTTGATTCTTTCTTTTCATGTATTCCTACCATTATTACATATATATAGGATATATATATAGTAAATCTTAATCGCTTTGGGAGCAGAGAAAATCCAAATGCCTTTGCACGAATTCACGAATTGGCCTATTTTTTCTCTCATCTTTCTTTGTCTCATACTTTGAAAACTTTCAAATTAATCTAACCTCGTTTTGAAAATTGTATTTTTCATTAAAAAAAAACCATTTACATTTTATTATGGTTAATTTTTGATAATAGAGCAATAAATAGTAACATTGAAAATCCAAGTTTATTGTTGACGAACAAGAAATATTTTTAAATTAAACAAGACACGCGAAATTTAAAATATTTAGTCTTACCTATATATGTTAATATATAGAGAGAAAGTATTGGTTTCATGTCAAAAATTCGATGTCGAGATTTTGATGGATCTTCACGTTTTGAGGTCCCCTGAGTCCAAAAAAGTGGTTTTTGCAACATGGTCTGTCTGTCTGTGTATGTGTCTGTTAACAAAATATCTCAATAACGAAAAGAGCTAGGAGGTTGAAATTTTATATTTAAGTTGGGTATCCTCCTGGGACCTGACACGAAGCTTTTGAAAAAAATTGGCCAAAAAGTACTAGTACTTTACTGATGTACTTTTTCAGTTTTTTTTTTTTCGATTTTCTCAAAATTCGCTCCAATAATTTTGAACGATTTTGATTAAAATTCAAAAATCAATTATTTTTTAGATGCTCTTTAAAATGTATATTCTCATTTTGCCCTTGAAATCTTCTGAAGACCACTTTACTCTTGTACTTCATAGGAGAGATAGGAGAAATGGTTGCCATGGTAACAAAATATAAGTATTTTCACATATAAATTTTACATGTTGAATTTTAATATATTGGCGGAAACTAAACATATGTCGACACAAGAAATCTGGAGTGACAAGCACAGAACATAACTTTCTCTTACCAAAAGTAACAGAAAGTTGTGTGCTGTGCGACCAGTCACATCAGATTTTTTTTAATAGTAAATTATAAAACTTTTCTAGTCACATTTTTAAATTTTTTTATACCACACAATGTAATTTAAAGAGATAAATATTCATGGACAAACCACAAAAAAAAAACATCTAGGACAATAAAACAAACGAATTTCGGTTTTATTATCCAGCAGATACAATTGTTTAAATAATCACTTTACATAATGAGATGTAAGGAACTCCTATTGCATCATGACTCTCTCTACAAAATAATTATAAATTCGTTTTTGAATTACAATAAAAAAAAAATCTTCACTGGAGAAAGGATTTGAGATTTATTGAAGGGCGATTGGAGTGAAAAATATATAATAGTCGCTTTGTCCCTGAAGACCTGACTAATAAGCCTTGGATACTTATAAGGACATTTAGGGAAGGAGAGGAGAACAAAAGGGTGGGCATTTTATATGACGCTTTTGCCTTTGCTAGTATAATTCCTCATTTGATATTTTAATTAATCTTATAAGAAAATTTACTTTCGCTCATTTACCTTTTGATGGTAAATTACTTGTTTGTTAAAAGGGGAGGGCAGGGAGTAGGAGTAGTTTGCTTTCACAAGGAAATTTGTAGTTATTTATAAAGAAAATACTAAAGTAAATTTATAAGACTTCATTTGTTTAGATATCTGAACATTTTTGAATTTTATAATTCGAAAATTTGATTAAGAGCACTTTGTTGGTTAAATGGAAAGCTTGTTGTCTAACTAAAAGGCGCAAAATTTGTAAAATTGTATATTGAGAGAAGGTATTGCTATCTCATTACGATTCAATAACAATATATTGATGAAAATACACCTTTTGAAAGTTTAAAAGAGTAGATCTTGCAATTAGATCTGTGTAGGTGTGAACAAAAAAATCTTAAGAACAAAAAAACATGCAAGTCTCAAATTTGATATTTAATTTATCAAAAATTTTTTAATTAAATCCGCCAAAGAGTAGAATCCCTTCACTTTATTTCTCAAAATCGACTCTAAAAATTTGGATTAAAATTCATAAATCAATCGTTTTTACTGATATTTATAGGCGATGGAAAATTGTATTGTATCAAATTGATTAGTTAGAGATAATAGGACTTAAATTTTTTGTTTTTGTATATTCTCCTGTGGACTTGAGACAAACAATGTATTTAAAACCCGGGAGTAGATGGATTTGGTTCACTTATGTCTTGTCTATCTATGTTAACTGAATTTTTTAAAAGTAGTGGACTTGATACAATACAATTCTCCATGATCATTATCATTCATATAACTAATCTATTATTTTTTAGATTCTCTTTAATAGAGTGAAAGAATGAGGAGAAAAATTAAAGTCTCCGTTTGCTTAACAATTAATCAGGATCTCATCCTGACAATCGCTTGGAATTATATTTCACTTCTGACCCCTTTTCTAATCTTTTTCATCCTCTTCATCCATTTTATTTTGTATCCAAATTTTCTTTCTTAATAAATCTTTGTAAAATCTTTTTATTTTCAAAAACTTTTTTTTCTTTAAAAAAAAAAAAAAAAAAAACACTCACTTTTTCCCATTTACACTCACATTCATACACGCATACACAGACTTTTCGGCAACATAGGCCATTTAAGACTTAAAACGATACTAGTTATTTGTAAATACATCTATTGGGGGTCCAGGCATTCTTATTTAAGCCATTTGGTATCCAAATGGCTTAAATAAAATCATCGGACTGCCTGGGATCTGAACCCTCGACCATTGGTATATCAAGGCAGGCGCGCTACCAACTACGCCAAGCCAGAGGGCTTCAAGAAACCTAATTCCTTAAAATTAATAGATTGATATAATATCTCCTATTTAGTTTTCCTGTTTTTTAAATTGTAATTCCACTGTGATTGTGTGTTATTTTATTAAATTTAAAATTACAGTCCACTACAAACGCTCTCCCATACACATCATCACCAATAGTGGCATCATTTGAGGGGGTGGCCAAAGGGGGCATTTGAACCCTCCCTCTCCAAGGACTCTGATCCTTTTCTATCGTTTTAAATAAAATATTTCAAAATATAGGCCTACCTCGGGTATATAAACTGTAAAAAATTAATTCAATTAAATATCTTTTAGCCAAATTTGGGATACCTATTTGTACGAAAATTTGAGAAAAAAATTTTGCTCCCCTCCGAAGAAAAGGTTGAAATTTCGCTACAGATCACGGGTCCCTTTTATTGTTCCATCTTCTGCAAACAAGTCGATTGAAATAATTATTACACTATTTTTTTTTGTCACTAATTTTGGAACCAGAAATCCAGACATGTTATGTTGAGAAATAAAAACCCCATATTTATAACTTCCATCAATTTTTAGTAATTTCTCAATGCTAAGACCCAAAAACAGTTCCTTTTAATAAATTCGATCCTCAGGGAATAAGTGATTTATTTTATTTCAATCTCTAGGGAGGTTGGACTTGATAGCTTCCACTCGCCTCGGAATGCCATTGCCATCTCAAAGAAGTCATCTCTAACAAAATAAAATCAACTCGGTGTTTTGCGTTTCAGAGCTGGTTTCCAGACAAAGAACAATGCACGGACCCACACATTTCTTACAAATCAAAATCAAAGTATTTAATTTTATATAAAAAAAAAAACAATTATTAACCCTTTGGGAAGGTAATAAAGATTAGTAACGCACGAAAGCGGATAAATTCGAATAAAAATCTTAAACTGTGAATCATGCTTTTGACTTTTTTTTTTGTTTCCTTATTTCTCGTAATATGATCTACGCATATTCACAAGGACCTTAGATTTTAACCTAATTGTTAAATATATATTTTTTTTTAAAGATCAATTCTATTCTATATCTTTTTAGGTGACATTTGAGACGAATCAAGGAGAGAAATGCGGACCATTTGATTTACTCGCAACAACAACTCAAGCCCAAGGCTATTTGAATGAAGGTAAGACGCTAGTCATATTTGCATTGGTGATCATCATCATCATCATCATCATCCGCACGAACGAGAACTCGAGATTGATTCATTATACACGGATGCGTTTTTTTAAAGGCAATATCATTAAATGTAGGGCCTATCTTATAATCTTCGGATAATAAATTTTCTTAAGCTTAAAAAAAACTAGAATTTAAAGGATTTGCTAATATGAATGCAGAAAACTGTGTCCCCTTTGAACAGAAAAATATTATGATTTTAATAATACAAAATTTCTCTTTAAATGCAAATTTGAATCTGGAATTAAAATATAATAAATCATTTAACAAGATTGTGTTTTTTGTTGGTGGACTAAGCGCCCATGGCTTTCGGAAATCGATCCCAGGATCTCCAGCCTTTCCGGGGCATTGGTGTGCTATCCATTGCACCAAGCCACGGAACCCTCGAATCGAGCTATATTGAATATCTTATTCAAATATATAGATCTCGGAAAATAATTAATTGATAATAAATCATTGTTACCCCATTATCTTGACTTGATTGTTTGCACCACTGCTTCTCCGCCTAGGCTCCCCTTAATCAAATTCTGAGACGGACTTCTTGTTATTCTACTTCTGAAAATGACTGTAAAGTCGCATACGTATAAAGTGTAGGCTTATTATTTCACAAATAAAAACATGAAACATATCTTTTTACGAAAATTAGGATCTCAAACCAGAAATTTTGAAAAAGCTGCGCATAAACTCGACCGAAAAATCTATTTATATAATTCGTTAATGTCCGTCTCTCCGTCTGTCTGCCTGTTCCACGCTCTGTTGGACCAACTTCCTGTTGGAATTTTGAAACGAAATTTTATATGCATAAAGAAGACCTTCTAGAGATTACAGGAAAATTATTTTCATCCCAAAATTCTTATAACTTTTTGAGTTATTAATTCCTAAATAATACGATTTCTCCCATAGGAAATGTATAGAGAAATATGTATATATTATATGCATTGAAAAGGCGAGGGTTCGCCGCAGGCGACCCCAAGCCAGCTGGCTGGAGGTCCAGGGGGGCGAAGCCCCCGGCTAGACGCCAAACCCGTCCAAGGCGGGCGGGCTCAGCCACTGAGGAGGGGTCTAAGGGCGAAGCCCCTCCTAACGCCAAACCTTCCGGCGGGCAGCGAAAAATATGTATTGCCATATTTATATACCGAAATTTCAATCCATGTTCAAACTAGAAACTGTATTTTTACTTAATAGATGAAACATATCACCTAGTTAAATATTTCAAATAGGCTATTATTTAACACTAATTTTTTTTTCAATTTCACTCTCTATCACCATATAGCCAATTTATATCATCTTTTATTAATTAAATAATTAAAGCAGTTTTTTTTAATGTCAAAACAAATTTTGAAGTTAGGAACACAAAGCATCTATTAAGTTGCTAGTTTCAATAAACTTTCCATGATCTAGAATAGCTGAAAAAACAAACTTATTGTAATAATAATCGAAGGCTAAGGATCTTGATTACTATTCCATTCTCTCTTGGTTAAATTCGCTTCTTGACCAGCCCTTAATTTACTCTCTCAGAGAACATCCCTTGTAAAGAATTTAAAATTTTAATGAATAGACAAGCCTATATCCTTTATCCATATTTCTTATATAATAAAAAAAAAAAAAAATTCAAAACATTTTTTTTTTAAAATGTTTCGTAACTGAATGTTGTTTGCATTTGTTATCACTAAAATCACTCTCTCTATCTCTTGTTCCCTTTATTTCCCCCAGTGGCAGAAACAAATCCCTTTGAAAACGTGCATACGGGCGCTTCTCTCTATAGTGAGATATGCGTCCATGTATTTACCTGTATATGCGTATATGTGTATGCGTGTGGGTGCGTACTTGGCCCGCTGATCGGCCCAAGGTCCCTCCGCTCTTGACACAGTTCCCTACTGCCCGTGAGTCTCTCTCTCTCTCTCTCCTTTGCTATCTCTCTCCCTCTCTCGGGTTAACCAACGCAGACTCCTCTCTCTCTCTTCTACTCAAAAACCTACACTCTTTTGCAATTTATACTTTCTCTCTTAATATATGAATAATCTAAATTAATTCTTTTTTAATTGGATACCAAGTATTATAGAAACGAATTTGAGTATTATAAGTACTTTAAGAAATGATAAGTTAGGAAAAAAAGTATTTTTTCATTAATATCTGAATAAATTTTAAATCGCTTTCCTTCAATCATTAATTTTTTCAAGACCTTGAGGCCTACATCTTATTTTTCTTTTCCATCGCTCGATCGAGATCGTCGTAAAATTGTTTCTAATGCCCTTTCAATCTTAGACAATTTATTTTACATAGTTTGTACAAACACTTGGAAATAGGGGTTTTTATATTGAGAAGAAATATGGGTGTTGCTGGTTTCGGGGGGGCCGGGGGGGGCCCCCCAACCGTCTCCAAAACAAAAAAATACCTATTGTTTTCCCTAATGATTTTTTTTTTAAATACTTATTTTATTAACTCTCATAAATTCTAAAATTTAACAAAAAACTTATAAATAATTGAAAAAATCTCTAATATTTACGAATTTTGTATTAAAATTATTTTTTATTTCAAGAAAAAAAATTTTTTTTTTATTTGTTTTTTATTTATAAATTATTATATTATCTAAAAAAAATTTCTCCACTTTAAGTTTCTTGTAGAAGGGGGGGGGGTTCATAAATTTTGGGCCCCCCCAACATCCTCTACCTACTGGGTGTATGTGTGTGTGTGTGGATAAGTTGTGTATGGTATAAAAAGTAATTTATTGAAAAACAATATTTCCATTTGTACATTTGTATTTTTTACTTTCTCTTACCTCTATATATGTTAATATATATAGAGAGAGAAAGTATTGGTTTCATGTCAAAAATTAGATTTCGAGATTTTGACGGATATACACGTTTTGAGGTTCCCTGAATCCAAAAAAGTGGTTTTCGCGACATGGTCTGTCTGTGTGGCTGTGAACATAATATATCAAGAACGAAAAGAGCTAGTAGTGTTTTATATTTAAGTTAGGTACTCCCATGGGACGTGACACAAAGTTTCTGAACAAATTCGGCCAAAGGGTACTAGTACTTTACTGATATAGCCTTTTTTTAGTTTTTTTTCGATTTTATCAAATTCGCACTATTTTGATTAAAATTCAAAAATCAACGGTTATCGTAAAGTCTTAAATGGCCTAAATTGCCGAAAAGACTGTGAGGATGTGTGTGTGAGTGCGAATGAGAAAAAAGTGTTAATGTTTAAAAAAAATAAAAATATCTTTAATTCTAATATATCGGCGGAAACAATATATCTCTAGACAAAAAAAATCTGGAGTGACAAGCTACTAAACGTCTTTAAAATTCATTTGGCTTAGCGGGTAAAAAAAAGGCGTGGTTTGACGATTTAAAAATTTGTAGTGCGCCTCTTCCCTCCTTTATGTGCAACTTTTTTAGGTGAGGATCTGTGGGTAGCAATTCCAGGTCAGTATCTGACCCACGGGTCATAGGTTCTCTATCACTGATCTATGGCCTGTCTGTATTATTTAAATTGATTGGTAGCCAATTTAATTTAAATAAATTTTTGTCTCATAGGTAGGGATGTGAACCCACGATCCTTGGGACAAGCATGCTAACCACTCCACCAAATACCGGGGGTTAAAATAATAAGTTGAAATTGCAGTAAAAATGATCTGGTTGTTCTTTCTCTGGTTGATTACTTTCTTGTCATTGGGAAATCTCTGCTACAGTTTACTGATGAATTACAATTTTTATAGGAACTTTTCCTAGATCAGTAGGGGTGTTTTCAAGTGGTACGATAAGCTAGAAGTTCTTGAGGCATGTAGAAGATTGCATAAGGCTATCAAAACCTATATGAGATAATCGATAAAGATTTCTTCTAACCCTTCCATTGATAAAGCAAACATTCTAATTATAATTATTCTGCCTTTGATAGGCGATGAAGGCTTAGCCTATTTTAGTTATATTGCGCCAAGACAAGTGAGGTTCACGTAAGGAGGGCCTTCGACCCTGGGCCTCGTGCCCTTTCAAATGTTGGTGACACTGACCTGCATCTGGTGGCTGGCCTCACTTCCGGGGACGACCTTGGTTCCTCTCTCGAATAGCTCAGGTACTTGCCAGGTACTCAACGCCCCTCAGATTGCGACATACTCCATGATTGACCCTCACCACTCAAGGCCAATAAGCCCTTTGATTCACTTATCAATCAGCCAACACGAGGTGAAGAGGTTAAAAGGTTGCCAGATGTTTACATTTCTCTTCTTGGAAGGGAAATCTCAATCTTTAAGGATTTAAGTATTTACTAAACTCTTTAAGATTAATAACTTCTATTAAATGGATAATTTTTTTTTCTATTTATATTTTATATCCTACATTAGTTACGTGAATGAGTCACTAACAAAAGTAATGAGTTTTATAACGATATTACTCAGGTTTCTAACATATTAAGTATGAGAGGCTAACATAATTAAACAATAGCAATTTATTTAAGTTTATATAAAAAACATTCTCTAGAATTGCATATGTACCACAACGAGCTCCTAATTATTTCAATATGGTCTTAATCAAACTACTTCCAACTATAATACTGTATTATATCATGGTGGTATTTTATTGAAGAGGCTAGGTCGCGGTATAAAAAAGTGAAACTTGATTTTTTTTTTAATTTATCAAAAATACTCAAAATAATTCGATATATTCTTCTTCTTGGTCTTATTGGCCTTCGATATTTGACATTTAGCCAGACGTTTATATATATAAAATCCTTCAATTAATCTCGCTCTCCTCTAAACACTTTTGATTATATTTAAAATTAATTAAATTTAAGCAAAAAAAAAAAAAACTGGTGTGATGGTAGCAGAGCACACAATTTTCTCTTACCTATTATTGAAAGTTGTGTTCTGTGCTTGCCACATCAGGTTTTTTTTGTCTTTCTTGGGCTATTTTGGTAACCCATATTTTTCGATATTTCACTTGAAAATCATTAAACCTATTGTGAAAAAAACTAAAATTCAAACTAAAAGGGAATCACCTCTTTTAATGGCAATTTTAAGAAAAGCATTAAAACATTCATTTAAAAGCAATAAAATCTCTTTCATAGAAATTTAGGTAAATATGAATAGATCTTCTTAGAATTTAGGATTTTTTCACAATAAATTTAATGAATTTCGAGTGAAATATCATAAAAAGACTGTAGGAGGAATCACTCAAAAACGAATAGTCTCTCAATACTAAAATTTTATACTTAAGCTAAAAACCCATATCATAGCCGTCTCGCGGAATTTCAATAAATTCGGCCAAAGAATGAATACTAGTAATTTTATGGCTGTGCTTTTTCTTTTTTCTATTTTCTCAAAATGACTTCTAATGATTTTGATTGAAATTCATAAATCAATTAATTGTTAGATGGCCCTCGGGCTTAGAGTAGCAGGTAGCGCGCCTACCTCCTATACCAAACGTCGCGGGTTCGGATCCCAGGTAGTCCGATGATTTTATTTTAGCCATTTGGATACTAAATGGCTTGAATAAAAATGCCTGGACCCCCAAATATATAAAGTTGCCGAAAAGCATGTGTGTGTGAGTGTGAAATGGAAAAAAGTGTGTGTTTAAAAAAAAAATTGTTAGATGTTCTTTAAAGTTCATATTCTTATTTTCCTCTCATAATTGATTGAAGTACATTTTACTCTTGTACTTCAAAAGCTTCGTGTTACGCCCCGGGGGGGCAATCCAATACTTTCTCATTAACATACATATATATAGAGGTAAGAGAAAGTAAAAAGACACTAAATAATGGAAATATATAAGCCTAAATATACAGACATATATAGGCCTACCTGGTATATGAGTAATCAAGTATATAAATAACTATATATAGACCTATATTACAATATATATAAGAAAAAAATTATATCCTGTAAAAGAGAGGACTAACCCAAGGCGAGTATCCTACCGCTCTACTAAGTCCAGGGGCATCCAATGAATTTTCTTATACTGAAACAATTTCTTTCTTTGTCGGCATTTATTGTATTTTCATTAATAAATGTTTATTTTATTTTAATTTATTTGAATAAATAGAACAAGGAGAAACCCATAAATTATTAACAAATTGTGTATTTTCTTTCCCTTTGACGAAAGTTCTTTTGGTTATTCAAATAGTCGTTCGTCTTAATATTGTTGAATGACATTTTAAAGGCGGACAGAATTAGAGCGACGCATTGTTGAATAACGTCAACGTCTCAAAGCTGGTGGTTAAAATGACAGGCAATAGAAATTAACATCACCTTGCTCGACTCCATTCTTATTTTTAAGAATGAGATTTATGAAAAAATATTGTATTAATATTTTTCTATATAAATCGTTAATGTCCGTCCTTAGCTTATTTGAAATTCCTATCGGGATCCCCGTTTATTTGCCCGAGGTGCTTTCGTGTACGAAGACACACACCTCAAACCCAACCGGCCTCTGGCCGTAGCCATCTACCGGCACCCCGTGAAGTTACATCATTTCCTATCTCTAACTCCTCCCTCCTACTTTCGTCTCTAGCTAGTGAACTAATCCTTATTTCTGGTTCCAACCGGCTCCTTTTATCCAACCTCTTCTATGCTAGGGAGGATGTCCTAGTTTGAGGAGGGACTCCCTCAGCACCGGCGTGTAGCCTACTCCTTTCGAAGAATGCATCACTGAGAGGGAATCCTCTTAACGTCCCTTCCACAGGACGGGATGTCACAGCAACTCCCTCTCCTCGTAGAGTTGCCTGAGGGCTATTGTGGTAAGATCCTATATTCCAATCCAGGGCTTGCTTGAGGATTTATTTACATTAAATAAATATTTTTATTTAATGAAAAATCCCGCACGCCAAGGATTTGAACAGGGATCTTCTTTGCAGAAGCTGACACCCTAGCTCACTACACCAGCGAGCCCCCGTTAATGTCCGTCCGTCTGTCTATCTGTCATGCTCTTTTTGGACAAATTCACGTTTGAATCTCTATCATATATATAAAGAGACTTGTTTGGAATAAATAGTAAAGAGGACCTTCAAGGGATTACAGAAAATTTATTTACGTCTCGAAATTTCTATAACTTTTTGAGTTATTAATTGTTGAAGTTACAATTTCTCACAGATGAAATAAATTTATGAAGATAAAAGAAATGAAAACCATCATTTGAAATATAGGAAATGAAAAATTTATGTATTCTTTGCAATATTAATGAATGTTCCCAACCCCCCCCCCCCGGGCCCCCCCCGGGGGAATGACAATTTTTTTGATTTTGTTTAATATTAATAATTTAGAATATAATAATATTCTCTCTTACTAATAGTATTTTTTTTTAATATTAGTATATATTTACTTTTATTTCTTTTAAAAGGAGGAGACCTTTAAGTATTCTTTGCATTATCAGTGTAGTGATGTTAGAAATGAGAACACATTCAAGTATTCTTTGCAGTGTGAGTGAATGCTTACATCTATTCTCATATAAAAAATATCTCAATTTAAAAATAATTAATAATATTAATTATATTAAAATGAGATTTTCATATTAAGATTAAAAATTTATTAAAATATGTACATTTATGGCGTCAACTAGTAATCATATTCCGAGACGCCTTCCAGGGCCTAGGCGCAGGGCTCACCTAAGGCAAGCGGAGCGGATAGTATTATTTTAATCTAACAAATTCTAGACAGCCAAATAAAAAATTCAATTTCCTTTTAAATTTATTTATTCATCTTCAGAATTTTGTCCAAGTTTTTTTTATATTTGACTGCCTTTTAAACTTCTCTCATTCAGCCATTACAATTGCAACATAGCTAATAAAATTCGATTTATTTGAGGTACTTTTTTTTAAATATCACCAGAACATGAGGAATTTTATTCACCTATGATTCTTTCACTAAGAGGTTTGTTACAAACTTTTTTTTTTAAATTCCCTCTAATAAAGCAGAAGAAGGCAGGTTTGCAAGCCTTTGTCTCGAATCTAACGGTTCTGTTCCTCGTGAGGAGTCTGTAGAGAATCCGCGACCAGAGAAGAAAGCGTCGCTGACCTCTCGGGGACCCCAATTCTCAAACACGAGGCATCCCTCCCCAAGGGGCCCCCAAAACTGCAAACTCACATAAACTTTTGTTCCATGTTCTTCAATTAAATTTTTAATTATCATCAATCTTTTAAACTTAATTTAAAGTCTTATACTTTTAAGACATGTTTAGAGATCAGCTATAATATAAATTAAATATATTTTTTAAATTTATCAAATTTTTTTTTCGCCATATAAAGACGACTTCTCTTTCATTAATTTAAATTTATATTTAAACGCTTAGGATAGGAAATGAATCATTGATCTTTAGTAGTTTAACAAGAGTCGCAAGGTCTGTAATATTCGTTAATTAAAATAATTACTTATCACCAAACATCAAAGTTTTAGCCTATACAAATAAGACAACATAGGATTCCACAAGATTGGGCTTTTATTTTTACTTTCTCTTACCTCTATATATGATACAGTGTATAGATACAGTATATAGGCCTAGAAGAAGTATTGAATTTTCAAGAAGAAAGTATTGGATTCATGTCAAAAATTCGATATCGAGATTTTGATGGATATACACGTTTTGAGGTCCCCTGAGTCCAAAAAAAGTGGCTTTCGCAACATGGCTGCTGTCTGTCTGTGTTCAATTTTAAGCTGAAGGAATTGAGCTATGAGGCTGAAATTTTATATTTAAGCTAGACTCCCCGCGGAGCGTGAAAATAAGCTTTTAATCAAAATCGGCCAAAGAGTACTAGACTTTACTGATGTACTTTTTCAGTTTTTTTTCTGATTTTCTCAAAATTCGCTCTAACGATTTTGATTAAAATTCAAAAATCAATTAGATTTAGCTGGTGTCAGGATTGTGTTTCTAATATCACCTGTTTGTTATATCTATAACTCTATTTTTGGTTGCAGCTAATTTAAGAGAGACCTGGGCTAAAAATTCAACATATATCCATATAGGTCTACATATACTCGAAGGCTGGGTTATCCAATTTAAAGCAAAATGGCTACCTCTGATGTAAGTGACCATAACCTTTAACACAGTGGTTTCCAAACTTATGTTACCACGCCTCCCTTAAAAATAATTAATCTTATGAGGCATCCTCCCCCCCATTTTATAAAATAATACAAAAACAAAAATTTTTTATGCTAAAAAATATAAATTTATATAAAAATATTTTTTTTATTTATTCTTGTTTATATTAAAACTAGCAATCATTGGTAGGTTGGGGAGGGGGGGCCCCGCACCCCCCCCCCCACTCGTCCGCTCGGCCCCACCCGGGGGGGGCGCGCCCTATAATTTGGAAAACGCTGCTATAACATATTGTTAAAATATATCACATCTCATCATTTTTTTTTTAACACACTTTTTTATCATTCACATTCACATACACACAAACACCATTTGGTAACCAAATGGCTTAAATAAAATCATCGGACTGCCTGGGATCCAAGGCAGGCGCGCTACCAACTACACCAAGTCCGAGGGACATTTTATTTTTTAAAAGAAGTTGAATAAAAATAAAAATAACAAATGTATCTACTTCTTTTATCAATAAAATTATGAGATGTCGTATATTTGACTATAAGAATAAAACAGAAGAGTGTTTCTGCACTACAAAAAAAAAAAAAGCCACTAACTACCATAGATGAAGGTTAGGCCATCATTACATTAATATAATCACAAAAATCTAAAATAAAATTTTTGAGTAGTGTGACAAAAAAAATTTGTTTTTTGTATTTTTTAAAATTTTAATTGAATGAACATGTTACTTACACATCTCCTATTGTTATATTCAAAAAATAAAAAGTTTTATATTAAATTTATAATCCAAATTTCTATTAAAACTTTTTAATGTTTCTCAGGATTGTTTTTTACATTTCTATGTTTCTCAGGTTTATAAAAGAGAGAGAGAGAGGGAAAAAAATAGAAATGATTCAAAAGTAAAACTACCTTTTCACTTTTTATTCATATTCTGTCATCAAGCGTAATTATAAAGCTCTATCATCATCATCATCTTCATTATTATTATTATTTTAATTTTTATAACTCGTTCACATGAGGATGCGTTTGAAATTAAAAAGAATTCCAAATTAAAAGCGAAATTATAAAACAAACACTAACGAAAGTGACAGGGAGAGAAAAAATAAATAAATTTTCTTGTTTTATTTATAAAATATTCATTAGGTGAAAAGAGAAGTTACCAATCATTGTTGAAAAATTAGATCATGATCTTCCGGTTTCTAAAAAATTTTTTTTTAAATTTATTTCTGTTCTTAAAACGACTTTTTAATTAAAAATCTGGTGTGACTGACGCACAGCACACAACTTTCTCTTACCTTCGGTAATCGAAAGTTGTGTACTGTGCTTGTCACACCAGATTTTTTGTGTCGACATATATTTAGTTCCCGACAGTACGGAACATATTAATTCAGATGTAAAATTTATAAGTATGGGTAAATATTTATATTTTGTTACCATGGCAACCATTTCTCCTATCTTCCCTATGAAATACAAGAGTAAAGTGGTCTTCAGAAGATTTCAATTGCAAAATGAGAATATACATTTTAAAATTCATATAAATCAAGTGGGAGTGAGTATGCGGGAGAGTCTTTTAATACCTTTAAACCATTTTTCATTTAAATAATTTGAATTTAATTACGCTATATAAGTGAGTATTTTATCAATAAATAAAACTAAAAAATCTTTATTATAACTTTAATCCGGCCTATAATAAAATTGTTGATGGAAAATACTAATTATAAATCATGATTATTTATTATTATATAATTTTCCATTTTACCTGCTAAAAATATAATAAATAGAGTAATAATAATAATAATTATTAATTTATTAAAATAATTTAAAACATTTTTAACAAATAAAATTTAATTAGGTAAAATCCATATAGAAATTGTTTTATTAATAACATGAAACTTCAATATAATGAAATATTTGAATATGAATAATGTACTTTCTCTTACCTATATATGTATATATATATAGAGATAAGGGCAGATACAAGGGGTGTGGGGTAAAAGGGGTAATTACCCCTCCCCCTTCCCCGAGATTTGAGAAAAATATTTTTTTTGGGAATAAATTTTCATATAAAATTTTAAAAATTAATACTTAAAAAATTGATTTGTAGATATATTCTGGTAAACAAGTACAGAGTGCACCTTTAAATTACTGAATGTAAGAAAAAATTGTGTGCTGTACGACCAGTCACACCAGATTACCCCCTCCCCTCCCTGAGAAACTCCTCTGAATCCGCTCTTGGAGATAGAAAGTATTCATATAAAAAATTCGATGTCGAGATTTTGATGGATATATGCATTTTGAGATCCTCTGAGTAAAAAAAAGTGGTTTTTGCAAAATGGTCTGTCTGTTTGTGTGTGAACAAAATTTGTATATTTATTATCTCAAGAATGAAAAGAGCTAGGAAGTTGAAATTGTATATTTAAGTTAGGTACCTCCTGAGACGTAACACGAAGCTTTTGAACAAAATCGGCCAAAGAGTACTAGTATTTTACTAATGTACTTTTTCAAATTTTTCCGATTTTCTCAAAATTCGCTCCAACGAATTTGATTAAATTCATAAATCAATGATTGCCCGGGAGCCGTGGCTCAGTGAGAAGACATTAGCTTCTCCCACCGGAGTCTCGGGTTCGCTTCACGTCCCAAGCGAGAAAAATTTATTTCATTCGATTTGACTACAAATCATTTGAAATAAATAGGGATGGGGTCTAAATGGCCTTAGATACCGAAAAAGACCTTAAAAAAAATAAATCAATGATTTTTTAGATGATCTATAAAATGTATATTCGCATTTTGCCCTCAAAATTGTTTGAAGCACAATTTTGCTTTTTTTTTAAATTCTTTATTTTCCAGCTGTGACCCGAAACTCTTTTAAATTCTAATATAACGGCGGAAACTAAACATATGTCGACACAAAAAATCTGGCGTGACAAGCACGTAAGTGAAAGTTGTCTGCTGTGAGACAGGTCACACCAGATTTTTGTCTATATAATTCGCATCTACAATTTCGATATAAAAAAATGATTTTTTTCTGCCCACCCCCTAATCGACACGTATTTAATTTGACTAGAATTTTATATTATTTGATATAAAAATTTTCCCTAAGTAAGAATGAAAGAGAAGAGCGATCGAGAGAGAGAGAAGAGAGTGAGAGGGCAAGGAGTGAAAGCACATGGCCAGTGGCTGATGCTGAACATCAAGTACGGTCCAGCAACAGCAAAATCGTCGTCGCCGCTTATGGGGCAAAAGCCAAGGAACTCGCATCGCCACTTCGCGGCGGCGGCGGCGACGATGGCGGCGCACGTCACTTTCGTCCTTTATCGCCGCGCGGGAGAAAGTTTTTCGCGCGCGCGGAGGGGGGGACGTCGCCGCCGGCACGTGGAGGGGAGCGCAACGCACGGGTCAGTTGCGGCCCGGACGCCGTCAAGTGAGTTTCGTTCTTAAAAAAAACCTAATACTCTCGCGCGCGCGCGTCTTTTGTGTGTTGTACTTAGATTACGTACGTGTGTACTAGTGAGTGTACCCTAGTGCCTCCTATCTTTGTTACACAGTGTGAAGTGACCAACTGAAAAATAGTGTTATATCATATTTTTTTTTTTGTATTATTGTTTTTTTTTTTTTTTAATATACTCTTGCTGGATTACTCACTCTCTCTCTGGTGCTACAGGTAATATCTTCATCTTATTAAATGATTATTAATAAACACATGTCTGTCGGTCTTTAAATATTAATAACAACAAATAAGTTAATTGGTGTAGAAGATGGAAAAATCGGAAATAAAAATTAGTAAAAAGGCATGGAATATAATTTTTGACATTCTGAGGGATTGTTATTTTTTTCGGACTATACAATAAGGGCTGGTACATATTCTATAAAATTCCCTTTCATTATTATTATGAAAACAGCCTTCGGACTGATGCAGTCCTTGGAGTCGAGGCTTCAGCCTTCGATCGGCAATTTCTAAATCGCCCAAGTCCCTGATCAAAGAACACACTCACTCACAACCATTAAAAAAAAAATATATATGTATTTTATAGATAATAATTCCTCATTTTATTTGAGAAAATTGACATTTTTCATTTATTTAAGATATTTTTCGGCCACGGAGACCATTTACACCCCGTCTCTATTTATTTGAATTTATTGGTAGCGACATTATTTTGTTTGTTGCTTTACTTTTTACAACAATCAAATACAAAGAATATTATTCTAATAATAATAATTATTATATTCGTTGATCATTTAATAATAAGTGGGTAATAATAACATCTCCCCCACCCCTCTTTCTCTTTCAATAATAAAGGATTAAATAAATAAAATATTTATTAATACAAATCACAAACAATTTTGTATTTTAGGAAAATAGCTTGATGGCGTTGTCTCTAAATGTAAACAAAAAAAAAAAAATCCCAAACAAAACCAACCACCTGTTTATCTTTATAGTTATTATTCCCAAAATTTTAGATAGATTATTATTACTTTCTCTTACCTATATATCTAATATATAAAGAGAAAGAGAAAGTATTAGATTCATGTCTGAAATTCGAAGTCGAGATTTTGATGGATATACACGTTTAGAGGTCTCTTGAGTCGGTTTTTGCAACATGGTCTGTCTCTGTGTGTGTCTGTTTGTGAACAAAATATCTCAAGAACAAAAAGAGCTACGAGCTTTAAATTTTATATTTAAATTAGGTATTTCCCTGGGACATGACACGAAGCTTTTGAAAAAAATCGGCCAAAGAGTACTAGTACTTTACATATGCACTTTTTCAGTTTTTTTAATTTTCTCAAAATTCGCTCCAACGATTTTGATTAAAATTCATAAATCAATTATTTTTACTCTTTAAAACGTATATTCTCATATTGCCCTTGAAATATTTTGAAGCACACTTTACTCTTGTACTTCATAGGAAAGATAGGAGGCCATGATAACAAAATATATAAATATTTTCCCATACATCTTTAATTTTAATATATGTATATCGGTGGAAACTAAATATACATAGACACAAAAATCTGGTGTGACAAGCACAGAACACAACTTTCGACCACTAAAGGTAAAAGAAAGATGTGTGCTGTGCGACCAGTCACACCAAATTTTTTTGCAAGCCATTGAACTTTATAAGTCATATTTCGAAATATCCCTATAGAGTTATTTTAAATTTATTAATCTAATTATTTTAATAAATAAAATTTAATATAAAGAAACTTTTTTCTTTTCAAACAGGTTGTAACAAAAAAAAAATACCTAAGTTTTCATGCACACATGCCTAAATTGGCATAAATAATATGAGCCTTTTTTATGCTTCCATTTAATGAATTTTACTTCTCTAGTTTTTCTCCCAGACACCAAGACTCGCTTGATATCACATATCTATTAGATATTATAAGATAGCATTTCCTTGTTGAAAAAAAAGGTGAAGTGTTATGATTCATCATTAAAGAAATGCTAGGAAATGTTTTCTCAAGTGGACAGATAAATTCCTTTATATTTTGACTTTCTCTTACCTCTATATATGCTAATATATAGAGAAAGTAATGGATTAATGTGAAAAATTCGATGTCGAGATTTTGACGGATATATACGTTTTGAGGCCCCCTGAATCCAAAAAAGTGGCTTTCGTGACATGGTCTGTCTCTGTGTGTGGGTCTGTCTGTGAACAAAATTTCTCAAGAACGAAATGAGCTAAGAAGTTGAAATTTTATATTTAAGTTAGGCACCCCCATTGGACATGACACGAAGCTTTTGAACAAAATCGATTAAAGACTACTAGTACTTTACTGATGCACTTTTTCAGTTTTTTTTTGATTTTCTCTAAATTAGCCGATTTTTTTTTAAATTCAAAAATCAATTATTTTTTAGATTCTCTTTAAAATGTATATTCTCATTTTGCCATTGAAATCTTCTGAAGACAACTTTACTCTTGTACTCCATAGAAAATAAAACCAGATTTTTGTTTTATGATTATAATGAAACGTTCAAAAATAATTAAGGGGCTGGCGCTCGAGGATAAGGGTAGTCCACCGAAAGCGTGGAGGTCCTGGTTCGACTCCAGGGGGTGCAATTTCGCACAAACTTATCTCGCAAAATTATCTTAAACGATATATTGACTGGCTAATGAACAGTCTATTTGAGCATTGATTGAAAAAATTTCATCCTTTTCAAACAAGGCTCTACCTAGTTAAAAAATAATTAAATGCACCTTTCAATTAATTTATCCCACCAGGGAATCTTTTGTTTATTATTTATTTATTTAAAATTTAAAATAATCGGAATATTTTTAATCATATTAATATTTTGTAAAAAAGTTGAACATCCTTTTATTTTCATTTTACTTCCTTTTTAGATAGAAAAATCATAGAATGGTTGATTTCGTATATTCAATTCAAATCCTTTTTATCTGCTTTTATTTATTGACGCCTGATTGACGACGCTTTCTTTTAATAAGAGTTATAACTCTACTACTTTTTCTCTTATCTATTCATCACTCTTTAAATCACGATATCTAAAATCTAGGATAAAAAAAAAGTTTAGTGATGAATTAATTTTTTCTTTCTTAGATATACAAATAGATATAGTGTAATATTCTATTCTCATTTTTTTTTAACACTCACACTTTTTTCTCACTCACACACACATTCACACAGGCCATATAAGACTTTTAACTTTTTGGTATCCAAATGGCTTAAATAAAATCATCGGACTGTCTGGGGTTCGAACCCGCGACTTTTGGTATACGAGGTTAGCACGCTAACCCCTACACCAAGCCCCGAGGGCTCCCTGTTAAACACTTTTCGAAATTTTTTTTTCAAAATCGGCAGGAACTAAACATATGTCAACACGAAAAATCTAGTGTGACAAGCACAGAACACAACTTTCGATTACCGAAGGCAAGAGAAAGTTGTGTGCTGTGCGACCAGTTACACCAGATTTTTGAATTCAAAATTTTAATATTTGTACAAGAATAAAATCAAAGCAGTAAGGCTATGAAATAATCAAAAATATACTATATTTCTTTCAAAAAGAGAACCAAATAAATTTATTCGCTAAAATAAATTAGCATAAATACAATAATTTTCTCAATTCCAATTATATTTTATTTCATATAAAATTTTTACATAAATTACAGATGTTAAAAATAAAAAAGTATTTGTATTCTTAGAACTTTATTTTTTTTTTTTATAATAATATATAGGCTACAAATACATCCCAATATTAATATTTAAATAATTTAATAAAATAATTTTTTTCTTCATATTATTAATTTTTTCATTAAATTATTTTGATTTATTTTCCAATTTAATATTGTTTCAAAGAGTAAAAACAAAGAGACGCAAGAGCACTCTAGCGGAGAACAAACTCAAACAATCAGTCCGACCAGCTTCTCTACGCGTTCGGTTCGTTTTTTCTAAGTGTCTTTATTTAGTGCTTTAAAAAATTATAAAATGTGTTCAGTGAGTTTAATTTTCATTGTGTTGTGTCTTCAAGTATTAAATTTTATATCGTGAAGCACCTGTCATCACCTTTGACTCAGGTATATTGAAATTTATTTAATTAATTATTCAACTCCCTTCAAGCCAGGCCTAAAGAACATGGCCAATGCTTATTATTATTAAAAAAAAAAAAAAAAAAATTGACTAGAAAATTATAAAATAATTTTATTAAGTGTTCTATTAGAAATTATTTTATGGGCGTTTGTTTAGGACATTTGATGCATGTGTGTGTCTTTACTGGGAATTTTTAACTTTTTTTTTTATTATTATTATTTTTTTTAAAGAAAATATTTTTAGATAATGGAAGATTTTATAAAAGGATCCTAGATGATTTTTTATTGAGTTCTTCCAGCAGGCGATCTGTTTACTTAAATACATTTATATTAATATCATTTTTTTTTAGAGTAATAATTTTCCTTATTTCATTGGTTAACAAAATTTTTATATAAATTAACTGTACACTAACTAGTGTTTTGATTAAATGCACAAATATCGGAACAAATTTATTTTGATTCATCGTTCTTATAAACTATAATATTTTACATTTTTTATTTAATAATAAAAAAAAAAAACTTGAAAATTAAGAAAGGAAATTCTTTTAATTGTCGAATTCTATTTTTAGCCGTTGACAATCAGAAAGAAAGCGAGGGTGGAGGGAAGGGAAGGTGAGAGGGTAGGGAGGGGAACGTGAGCAGGCGCCAATCGTTTCTTAAACAGTTCTCACATTCGTCCCGCCTAATTAACTTTATATCTTTCTCAATCAATCAGATTTCTTTGAAATGGTATTTATATTATAAATATCTTTTCTTTCTCTTTTCTCTCTGTAAAAAAAACAACACATTTTACATTAATTTTTAATGGAAAAGTTTTTAACTTGCTTTATCCCTATATGTGACCGTCCACATGAAAAGGCACCAGAATCATCAAAAGTGAGTTTTTATGCTCTCTGTACAGAACACATTCGCTGAGCAAGAATTTTTACTTTCTCTTACCTATATATGTTAATATATAGAGAGAAAGTATCGGATTCATGTCAAAATTCTAGGTCGAGATTTTGAGAGATATGTATATATCCCATTTATATAAATATAAATATTTTATATTTATAGCCAGATTTTTTTTTTT
Source organism: Euborellia annulipes (assembly GCA_023213315.1). Classification (NCBI taxonomy): domain Eukaryota; kingdom Metazoa; phylum Arthropoda; class Insecta; order Dermaptera; family Anisolabididae; genus Euborellia; species Euborellia annulipes. The sequence continues at coordinate 15,326 of JAKCPI010022411.1, read as the reverse complement.
TTTTTTTAAATATATTTTTAACAGCTAACGTTTCGGTCTTGATTAAAGCCATCTTCGGAGTTGTTGTTATTATATACATATACTAGTCGCAAAGTCCTCCTTCGGCGGGCTTTCTGTCTAGCCAGGGGGCGCAGCCCCCTGGCTCCCCCTTGCTTGCCTCCGGCAAGGATTTTTACTTTCTCTTACCTATATATGTTAATAGGCCTATATATATATTACCAATTTAGGATATTTCTTGTTGCAATGCGTTACAATATCATCTAATACTGTATATTTTTTTAAAGAAAAAATCCTAGCTGCATTTTCTTCCATTTTTTTTTATTCCTGATTATAATTATGTATTTTGTGTTAGTTATATTGTATATCTGGATTAAGATATTTCTTAGAAGAAATCGAACATTTTGAGAAGATATTAATACATTATTTTACTAATAGATAATCTATTCAAGATGGTCTTGTCAATATTTACTGAGCGCGGTAAAATGAAATTATAGGAAAAAAAATGGTGAAATCTTTAGCTGAAAAATCATTCTTTCTAACCGTATATTCACCATAATTATACCTCTTAAGACAGAGGAGATATTCAAGCCACTAAACTTTTCCGTGCATGCCCCCTAACCTGTCACTATAAACACATGATTTGTAAACGTTGTCACGTCAAAAGGTTTATTTTTTTATTAAATTCAAGTCTCAAACATGCAAAGTAGCTTAAAAAATTCTTTATTATACGCATATTCAGTCCTCAAGCATTTTTTGTTGAGTTTTGGCTTAAGCCAGTGGTTTTCAAACTTTATGTTACAACGCCTCCCTTAAAAATATTTAATCTTATTACGCCCTCACCCCCCCCCCTTTTTATAAAATAATATAAAAACAAAAATTTTTTAAAAATATTTTTTATTAATTCTTATTTATAAAACTAGCAATTGTTTGGAAAATTGCTATTTGTGGCTAATATTCGCGCCTCCCCTTAGACTAGTCCGCGCCTCCCTAGGGAGGCGCGGCTCCCATTTTGGAAAACACTGGCTTAAGCAAATTTCTATTGACTTAATAGTCTCCTTAAAAAGGATCATCCTTTTTATTTATTTAGGCTATATAGAGAACAATATCAAAATAAAATTAGAATTTCATATATTATAAATTTTTTTAATTAGAAAAAAAAGTATTTAACTAGTCAGCTTTTTTTTTACGTCTTAAAAATTTTCGATAAATAAATTGAAACTACTGAGATGACCCATAAAAATTAAAACTAGGTTTTAATGACGTCATCACTCATATTTTGCATATAGCAAAGTATTTTCAAAATTACACCATTGATTTAATAATCGATGGAATTAGAACAATATCCACGTTGCAAAATAAATGATAGCTATTTAAAATTGAAAATAATTCAAATTCATCAAAATTATTTGTTTTTTTCTTTTTTTATTTTGTCTTTGTTATCAGTATTTTTTTCCTGCGTAATATTTTAGTGAAAGGTGGCCCTGGATAAAATAAATCGAATGACGTAATAATCGAATGATATGTTTTTTTTCTCTTAATCCGAGACGATTACTTATTTTGGATATATGAAGCTTTTTCACAAAAGACCATATTCTTTTCACAAAAAAATAAAATGTGTTTGGGCATTTACACAAAAAAATTTTTACCTAAATAAATTCAAAAATTATATTATATATATTATAAATAAAAAAAAAAAGATGGAAAATTTTATTGTAGAAAATTATTTTTTTGTGTTGAGAAGGGTTTAAGGTTCATCCATAATGAAAAAAGTTCAAAAATGTAGATTATTTGTACTTTTCTAGAAAAATTCACCTCAAGTTTTTGTTTTAAGGGTGGTGAATTTAACTTATGATTATAAGACTATCCACCATGGGCGTACCCAGGATCAAATCTAGGGGGGAGCATGGTCAGATCATGGTCGTCCAGGGGGGGGGGCAGATCATGGTCGTCCAGATTGTGACATAGCTATTTTTTATATAGAGGGGAAAAGCCTTCGAATTAAAGGCCTAAAAACCCTCAAATCCTAACAAAAAAAATCATTCCCCGTCGCCATCCACCAATTTTGTTTCGTTTCATCACTTTATAAACATTTTTTTTTGCTTCTAGGGGGGGGGGGCAGCTGCCCCTGCCCCTCGCTGGGTACGCCCCTGCTATCCACTGCCATAGGCGTAGTCAGAAATTTTTGATGGGGGGAGGGAGGGGTTCAAGACAGGATTTGCCCCCACCTCTACCTCTTCTGTTAAAAACGTATGAATATAAAAAGTAGGAAAAATATTTAGACAAAGAAATATCTCAGTCTATTAGATAAAATAAATATTTATATGAAAAGCCCCATCTTAGTAATCACATTAGTTTCAACTTCCTAATTACTAGAATTCTTTTTTGTTATTAACTTTTTTATTTTTTTTTTATTTTCTCTATCGCTCTCTTGTTATAATAGGCCTATAACCTTTATTAATATGCAAACCACTTTTTTCTAAGATACGATATCTCAAAATAAAATTAGATTATTTATGGGATTATAAAAAAGAGAAACTTTGAATACTGAATATTTAATATATCAACTTTTGACAATAGTCGTACCAGTCAGTCATTGTTCTTGAAAAATCAAAAAATTAATTTAAATTTAAAAAATAATACTTATTTAGCACCCCTCTTAAGAGTTTTATTTATGTAAACTTGACTTTGGATTTTTTTTCATATTTTATCTTCAAACGGAGTATCACTTTGCCAAGTTGGTTGGTTGTTGGAAAAAGTATAAAATTTTGTTTCAACCCCTCAAAACGTCCAGCTAGTATTTGTGTAGTTAGCTAGAAATAAATTTTAAAAGGAGAATGACAAGGAGAGAAAGTAATTTTAGTTCTAACACTCTAAGTTAATATGCTTCCTGATTATATATAAAAATAAAATTAATATATTCAAGGTCACTGGCTTGTCAGTCAATATAGGACTAGCATTTCTGTTAAATGATGAACAAATGTTCCTAATTAATATTATTTTTCTATCTGATAAAACAGAAGGGAGATAAATTGATTTTTAAAGATGACTATTTTATTAAAGGATTGAATACAAGCGAGAGAGAGAGAGAGAGAGGGAGAGAGAGATAAATATAAACTCGGTATGAACCCACCTGACAGGTTGTTTACGTTTACATTCTCCAAACAGGTGGTTCAACTCTCAGCCGCCTCCTCCAACCTTCCGAAATCTAGCCTAAACTCTCTCTCTCTATCCCCCCCCCCCCCCACATAAATACATTTAGAAATAAAATCAAAATGTATTTTGTTTCATATTGGAATATGCTAAAAAGAGAGAGAAAAGGAATGTTATAAATTCTACTTTTAAGTTAAAAGAAAAATAAAACTGATGTGACTAAGCATATCACACGGCTTTCTCATTTTAGTTTTTTTATATTTTTTATGTAAATACTCAAACACTGACATTTTTTTTTTTGCTTCTAATCTTCTCCTATCCGAATGGCCGATTTCCCCTTCGTATAATAAAAAGGCTTTAATACACTTATGATACTTGATTAAGAACTCCATTTTTACTTTTTCTTACCTCTATATATACCTATGTTAATAATATAGAGAAAGTATTGGATTCATGTCAAAAATTCGATGTCGAGATGTTAATGGTTATACACGTTTTGAGGTCCCCTGAATCCAAAAAAGTGGATTTCGCGACATGGTCTGTCTGTGGGTGTGTGTTCATGAAGGATTTTGAGCTAGGTGGTTGAAATTTTTTATTTAAGTTAGACGCCCACCTAGGGCGTGAAAATAAGCTTTTGAACAAAATCGGCAAAAAAGTACTAGTACTTTACTGATGTACTTTTTCAGTTTTTTTTTTCGATTGTTTCAAAATTCGCTCCTTAACGATTTTGATTAAAATTCAAAAATCAATTATTTTTTAGATGCTCTTTAAAATTTTATATTCTCATTTTGGCATTGAAACCATATGATATAATTCTAGTTCTTCATCTTATATGATGAAATATTCGATTCATCAGGATCGATGTATTTAATATAAAAAAATTGAAAAAACAAGACAAAGGTGAAGAGAAAAGGGGCCAAACAAACTTTAAACTCATTTTTCTCAAAACTAGAGTGTCCATAACCAAAATTTTAAAAATTCATATCTTCCAAACAAAAAAATGATGAAAAATTCTAAAAATACCTGCTTGCTCAGCAGGTTGTGTTCTGTACAGAAAGCATAAAAACTTAATTTTGTCCTCGATGAAGATTTGGTACCTTTTCATGCGGCCACAATTATATTATTATTCAAATTTCATCAGGATCACATTCCATTTAAATTTTTGAATTCTTTGATAATATAAAATAGAGGTCCTTTTAGAGAATATGCTCTCTCTATTCTCACCTCTAGAAGTGATTTTGGACTAATTTTTTTGACTAAGAAATGTTTTCACTATTCGAGTTCTGGGTTGAATATACGATAATAATTATCATCGTTTCAACCCTTCTCTCTTAAAGCAGTTACTTCATTCAATTTAACAATTAAATGTGAACTCTAGAGGTCAGAGGTTCGCTTCTCGATTTATGGAGTAACAAATTTTTTTTCTTACCAACCTTTGGTCTTAAAACATTTAACTATTACTTCTGGTTTAAATAAATATGTACGGGGTCTTAATGGCTGATCTCAGATGCCAAAAAATAAATTTTCTTTTGAAAATATAATAAAAAGAAATATCAAAATTAAAAATTAAATTTCTAATTTGATATTAATTTGAGATGATTTTTTGTTAGTTTAAAATTTTCACTCATTTCATGTTGCATTAGTATAAATCTAGGCCTACATATTATTTTTTTATTTTTAATTTTACTTTATGTCAAACAAAGACAGACGATTAGTTGAGTGAAATTGAAATTATAAACTCGAACTTTCTAGTAGATATCAAAAACTTCTCTCGGTGTATAATATTTGTTCTAACTTATCTTTAACTTGTTTGAAAATTATTTATTTATGATAAAATTCTTTAGTATATCATAGTTTGAAATTTATAATAAATACGTATTTCATTTCAAAAATTAAACACGTCACTTATTTTTTTTATGATATGTTTATATTATAGATCACTATAAATAATGGTAGGGGCTTCATGTTTCAAAAAACAAAATCCTTCTCATGTTACCTCGGATCTTTTTTTTTATTTCACCTGTTAATTTTTAAAAGATGTTATTTTCGAATATTAACTTGCAATGAAAAATAATATAAAAAAAAAATTTAAAAACAACGCTTTTATAAATGTACTAAAAAGAGAAAAATAATTATGTATAATTTCTTTAAAATTATATTAAAAATTAATATATGTTACTAAAACTAAAAGCGTTGGGCGCGGGATTTGCAAATTTTAATTGTATAAATAGGCCTATTATATGTTTTATGAATACATTTTCATACCATAGACTTGGCGGGTAGTTAGGCAAAACAGTTTGAAGTGACTCAAATGTTCTAGTTAGATTATTTTATTTTATTTTTTTTTTGATTCATGTATCGGTGAATTAAGGTTAGTTGATCCTCTGCAATGCAAATTGCAAGAGATTGTTAATTTGCGCGCCCAACGCTTTTAGTTTTAGTAACATATATTAATTTTTAATATAATTTTAAAGAAATTATACATAATTATTTTTCTCTTTTTAGTACATTTATAAAAGCGTTGTTTTTAAATTTTTTTTTTATATTATTTTATTTAACTCTTTTTAGTTTTTGTAATAAAATATTAATACGTATGAGTTATATACATATACACGATACAATAAGACAATTTGTATTTTAAAAGAAGAGAAATTTTTGATTATAAATTTCACCCCCTCTTTTTTTTGATAGGCCGAAATTAATTGACCTACAAAGATGAGACACATCAAATATTGCATTGTCACGGGAGTTACATATGTGTATAAAATTTCAAAGCTCTAGGTTAAGTAGAACTGGTCGTAATTTCAATCCGCTAACTTTGTCGGACCGAACAATGGAAATGTGATTAATTGGCCGCTAATCTGAATTTAATTAATTTTTAATTATTTTGAATAGCACATTTTGTAGAGTAAAGTCTATTTAACACCTCTGCTAATGCTCAAAACTCTAAATTAATTATAAATAGGAGAAATTTTGATTATAAAACTTCCCCCCACTTTTTTTGATCGGCCGCCATTTTGTAATTAATTCACCTACAAAGATGAGACATATCAAATATTGCATTGTCACGGGAGTTACATATGTGTATAAAATTTCAAAGCTCTAGGTTAAGTAGAACTGGTCGTAATTTCAATCCGCTAACTTTGTCGGACCGAACAATGGAAATGTGATTAATTGGCCGCTAATCTGAATTTAATTAATTTTTAATTATTTTGAATAGCACATTTTGTAGAGTAAAGTCTATTTAACACCTCTGCCAATGCTCAAAACTCTAAATTAATTATAAATAGGAGAAATTTTGATTATAAAACTTTACCCCCACTTTTTTTGATCGGCCGCCATTTTGTAATTAATTCACCTACAAAGATGAGACATATCAAATATTGCATTGTCACGGGAGTTACATATGTGTATAAAATTTCAAAGCTCTAGATTAACTAGAACTGGTCGTAATTTCAATCCGCTAACTTTGTCGGCCCAAACAATGGAAATTGATTAATTGGCCGCTAATCTCAATTTAATTAATTTTTAATTATTTTGAATAGCACATTTTGTAGAGTAAAGTCTATTTAACACCTCTGCTAATGCTCAAAACTCTAAATTAATTATAAATAGGAGAAATTTTGATTATAAAACTTCCCCCCCACTTTTTTTGATCGGCCGCCATTTTGTAATTAATTCACCTACAAAGATGAGACATATCAAATATTGCATTGTCACGGGAGTTACATATGTGTATAAAATTTCAAAGCTCTAGATTAAGTAGAACTGGTCGTAATTTCAATCGCTAACTTTGTCGGCCCAAACAATGGAAATGTGATTAATTGGCCGCTAATCTCAATTTAATTAATTTTTAATTATTTTGAATAGCACATTTTGTAGAGTAAAGTCTATTTAACACCTCTGCTAATGCTCAAAACTCTAAATTAATTATAAATAGGAGAAATTTTGATTATAAAACTTCCCCCCACTTTTTTTGATCGGCCGCCATTTTGTAATTAATTCACCTACAAAGATGAGACATATCAAATATTGCATTGTCACGGGAGTTACATATGTGTATAAAATTTCAAAGCTCTAGGTTAAGTAGAACTGGTCGTAATTTCAATCGCTAACTTTGTCGGACCGAACAATGGAAATGTGATTAATTGGCCGCTAATCTCAATTTAATTAATTTTTAATTATTTTGAATAGCACACTTTGTAGAGTAAAGTCTATTTAACACCTCTGCTAATGCTCAAAACTCTAAATTAATTATAAATAGGAGAAATTTTGATTATAAAACTTCCCCCCACTTTTTTTGATCGGCCGCCATTTTGTAATTAATTCACCTACAAAGATGAGACATATCAAATATTGCATTGTCACGGGAGTTACATATGTGTATAAAATTTCAAAGCTCTAGGTTAAGTAGAACTGGTCGTAATTTCAATCCGCTAACTTTGTCGGACCAAACAATGGAAATGTGATTAATTGGCCGCTAATCTGAATTTAATTAATTTTTAATTATTTTGAATAGCACATTTTGTAGAGTAAAGTCTATTTAACACCTCTGCCAATGCTCAAAACTCTAAATTAATTATAAATAGGAGAAATTTTGATTATAAAACTTCCCCCCCACTTTTTTTGATCGGCCGCCATTTTGTAATTAATTCACCTACAAAGATGAGACATATCAAATATTGCATTGTCACGGGAGTTACATATGTGTATAAAATTTCAAAGCTCTAGGTTAACTAGAACTGGTCGTAATTTCAATCCGCTAACTTTGTCGGCCCAAACAATGGAAATGTGATTAATTGGCCGCTAATCTGAATTTAATTAATTTTTAATTATTTTGAATAGCACACTTTGTAGAGTAAAGTCTATTTAACACCTCTGCTAATGCTCAAAACTCTAAATTAATTATAAATAGGAGAAATTTTGATTATAAAACTTTACCCCCACTTTTTTTGATCGGCCGCCATTTTGTAATTAATTCACCTACAAAGATGAGACATATCAAATATTGCATTGTCACGGGAGTTACATATGTGTATAAAATTTCAAAGCTCTAGGTTAAGTAGAACTGGTCGTAATTTCAATCGCTAACTTTGTCGGACCGAACAATGGAAATGTGATTAATTGGCCGCTAATCTGAATTTAATTAATTTTTAATTATTTTGAATAGCACATTTTGTAGAGTAAAGTCTATTTAACACCTCTGCCAATGCTCAAAACTCTAACTTAATTATAAATAGGAGAAATTTTGATTATAAAGTTTTACCCCCACTTTTTTTAATCGGCCGCCATTTTGTAATTAATTCACCTACAAAGATGAGACATATCAAATATTGCATTGTCACGGGAGTTACATATGTGTATAAAATTTCAAAGCTCTAGGTTAAGTAGAACTGGTCGTAATTTCAATCGCTAACTTTGTCGGACCGAACAATGGAAATGTGATTAATTGGCCGCCATTTTGAATTTTTTGAATTTTTAATAATTTTGAATAGCACATTTTGTAGAGTAAAGTCTATTTAACACCTCTGCCAATGCTCGAAACTCTAACTTAATTATAAATAGGAGAAATTTTGATTATAATATTTTACCCCCACTTTTTTTGATCGGCCGCCAATTGGAAATTAATTGACTTACAAAGATGAGACACATCAAATATTGCATTGTCACGGGAGTTACATACGTGTATAAAATTTCAAAGCTCTAGGTTAAGTAGAAGTGGTCGAAATTTCGATTTGCAAATTTGTCGGAAAAACAGGAAAGCAAGTTAATAAAAGCGTTGTAATAAAAAATGATTTTAAGTAAGTAGTTTTTAAAAATTATTCATTTAATGTTACTCGGTTTTATTATGGTGAGGGAGTAGTATTTTCTGAAAATAAATCAAAAAAAGTAAAAAAGTATTTTTTTTTATTTTAAAACTTTGCGCCAGTTTTTATTAAATCTTTTTTTTTGGGATATTTTATCAATTCAGAATAGAAACATACTATATAATAGATTTGGTTATAGGCCTACATGGGTAAGAAAGGGTGTTGTAATTGAAATAATTTATTAGGTAGGTCTATCAATAAATTGACTAATTCACCCCCAAAGGGCAATTGTTTTTGATTGTTCTAACAATTAATCTCACGAATATTGACATTTATGGTGATGGTTTAAGAGCAGAAAAGTCATCTGTGTTGTAAAGAAAAAAATACTTATTTAAATAAACTTCATTTATTTTGATGTTTTTCGGCTTCTGACGGACCATTTATTTTGAATCCCGGGCGAAAAAATACTTATTAAAAGTAAAATTACTTTAAACAAAATAGAAAATTTCATATATTATTTATTTGTGAAAGGTTGGGCAACCTTTCTTTTGTCATGCTCCAGCTAAGTCACTAAATAAATAAATCAAAATATAGAATTATTTCATTTATTAAGAGCCCATTATGCTGACTTTTCGGTCTTGGTTAAGACCATCTTCACAGCTGTCAGTATAAGAATGAAATGGGATTCTTAATTATATATGACATGTGGTACCTATAGAAATCTAGACTGATAAGTTCTGAAGATGGTGGTAACCAAGACCTCCGAAACGTCAGCTTTATCAGCTTTTCATCCAGCTATAAATTTACGTCTCTTATTAAAAAAAACAAGTGGAAAAGCCCGCTGAAGGCTGCTCCCCCTGAACCCCCTTGCTCGCCATTGGCGAGCAAATACATTATATTTATTCTTGCTCACTGTTTGGACATTTTGCAATTGCTCGCCTTCGTTTTAAATTTCCCTCTCTGACTTAAAGTTTTAAATTTCTCTGACTGGCTCCACTTCCTCTCACTCTAACCAATCAGCGAGAGAGAGTGGTAAACAGGAACATAACGGAAGTGAGTGGCTAGCCCTTTTAATACAGATTTTACGTTTGTGTTTATAGTAAAAGCCATTTTAAAAAAATTATATTCGCCTGTGGCACTTTTTTGATAAGTTAATGCTTAAAAATAAGGTTTTTTTTTTGCACAAATTGACATCACATTTAGTCCGAACTGATTAGCAGTTCGGGATCTACAGTGGTTTAAACTTTCAAATTAGAATTTCCCGCCGCGCGGTAAAATGAAATAATAGGAAAAATATAAATGGTGAAAGCAATAGACGGGTTTAAATTTTGGGTGTAGAAGGAGAAAACAAAATTTTTTCTTTTTTAATAATTTTTGGAAATTTTTCTGATTTTTTTTGTTTTATAATTTTATTTCAAAATTTTATTTTAGTTTTTTTATTTGTATTTTTCGTTTAGTCCCCTTTTTTTTTGTTTTGACTTAAGTCATCCTCCCCCCATCTGAATATAAGCCTACTACTTAATTTTTTGAAAATATTATCGGAAAAAAATAAGAATAATAATAATAAGAAAAATAAGACATATGCCGGATTCAAACCCACGTTCACCGCGGTTTTTTAACCTATAATCGTTCTATTTCTCTTTTTTATTTATGAGTTTAACCGCGAAATTCAAATTATCATTTGTATACTTGCTGGTTCATTTAACTTTGATGGAAATTTTAGCAATATTTAAATCAGTCAATTTTTAAATAACATTTGTTTAACTTATCTCAATCCGTTCAAAGTCTTATTAAAATTAATTTGCATATTATTATACTAAATCAGAAGGACTTTCCTAAGGAAAAGGTATAATAAACGTAAGAGTATGATAATCTCATTTAAATGCGATAATTCCTTTTAAGTATACAATTTTTTTTATCAGTGGCTTTAAAGGAAGTAATTCAATTTATAATGCAAGTGAAACTAGTTTATATTAACCATATAAAAAAGATTAAAAAAAAAAAAACAGATGATTGTCTGTTTGGAAAGTCTATTATATACTTTTAGATAATTTAAAGAATATGTGATAATATTTTTACTTTTAATAAAATTATATAAATAGTCACGTTTTTAATTACATATTTTAATGAGAAATACATTATTTTTTTCCCCTTTCTTTCTTATCATTAACAATTCATTGGTGAAAATTTTTCAAAGAATTTTCATATTTAATTTTTACTTATTAACTTCAATTACCATCTTTATTATTATTATTACTTATTAATACTTTATTGATTATTCTTATTTACTAAAAATATTATAAGAGTAAACAATACATATTAGAGCTGTGTTGAGAAAATTTTAGAAAAATGAAGATATAATCCACCGTTGGCACTAGTTGAAACATTCTTAAATTTAATTAAATTTTCGTCTAATTAGAGATAAACAACACTAGGTTAAGTTTTTAAAAGTTTTTATTTTTAGCTTATAAGACTAGCTAAAAAATAAAAATAAGTTTCAAAATGTTTTTATTTTTAGCAAGTGTTATAAGCTAAAAAAACTTTTAAAACTTAACCTAGTGTTGTATATTTATCTCTAATTAGATGTACCTGGTAAATTTAATTATCTTTAGAACTGTCATTTTTTAAAACAAACAAAATACGCTCTCGATTAATTGAAGCAAAATTAAATTTAAATTATTTTCGAAATTTTTATTTTTAAATAATACATAAATATTCAATGCATACCTCTATTCGGACGCAAACGCCCCAAGGCATCCAAATAAACCCAGGATCTCCAACCTTTCCGGGACATCGGTGGGTTTTTATTTTCTCTTTGATTTAATTATTTTATAAAAAAAGCAAACCAATGGACCAGAAAGGCTGGAGATCCTGGATGGGGCGTTTGGCCCATTAACAAATAAAATATAGAAATTTGATAAAAAGTAAAATTAAATAATGAATTTTTTTTTGTTATGAAGCGCAGTTTTTTGCAGAGCTATAAAATATTTTCTTTCAAAAATTACTCCCTAAAAGGTCGCCATCTTCGAATTAGAGTGGAAATAGATATAGGTTATCTAAAAATAAAGAAATTTCCGCAGGGTGGATAAATAAATAAATAAATAGGAATCTATACAGTCAAAAAAATATACATATTTATTTTTATTTTCCCTTTGATTTTATAATTTTTTTTAAATCAAATGTTTGAAATAATCGAAGAAAGCAGAATAAGCTTCTAATAATAAGAAGAAAGTAGGAGAAGGAGTCTCTTATCATCTCTTAAAAAATTTTTAGTCATAATCCGTTCAATGACCCCGAATATGCTGTATTCATGACTCGAGCATAAACATCGCTAATCTCGAACCAGCACTCTGATTAGTATACATATTATATTGTTAATTAGATTAACAACTTAACAAGCGTGAAAATTGCTTTATTTTTGTTGTTTTTTTCTCCATTTCTCAATTTGCCAATATGTTTATTTTAAGTTTGACTCTGGCCTTGTGAACTCTTAAAATTTTTATTTTATTTCTCTTAAAAAAAAAAAATGAGTGGCGTTGAGCCAAAAACGATTTCATCACTTAATTTTCGACTAAAATATCAAAAACGAAACCTTGCCCAGTGTAAAAATTTACGAGACTTTAAAAAATCTCGAACAGCGGCATTTCCTTGTTCATTATTCAAAACTGGAACTGATTCGATCATCAAATATATATATATATATATATATTTATATATTTGTTGGAATAGTTTGAAATATTTCTAAACAATTAAATGATGAAACAAAACAAGTTTTAACGAACAAACAAACATCATTTCCTTGTCCCTTAAAATTTATATTATAGGAATTAAATTTCTTAAAAAAAAATTTATATAGCGAAATAATAGCTTATTTTTGATAAAAATTGAAAAATCAACTATTTTTTAGATGCTCTTTAAAATGTATATTCTCATTTTGCCTTCAAAATTGTTTGGAGCATACTTTACTCTTTTACTTTATAGGAAAGATAGGAGAAATGGTTGCCATGGTAACAAAATATAAATATTTGCTCCTGTTTATAAATTTACATCTTGAATTTTAATATATTGGCAGAGCGACCAGCACACCAGATTTTTTTTTCTAACTTTCTCGGCATTTTATGCAGTTTAGTCTTTAAACGATAACACTTGCTTTAAACGAACCCGCGACGTTTGGTATAGGAGGTAGGCACTCTAACTACTACGCCACACCCGGGGGCGCATGTAAGATTTAAAAACATTGAAAAATATTTATTTATATTTATTTATACATTATCATTTATGTATTTGTTACCCTGGCAACTATTTATCTTATTCTTTCCTATGAAAGAGGTAAGAGTATACCAAGGTTCGAGAGTTCGGATCCCAGGCAGTCCGATGATTTTATTTAAGCCATTTGGATACTAAATGGCTTAATTAAGAATGCCTGGACCCCAAAATATATATTTTCATAATAACGGTTATCGTTTAAAGTCTTATATGGCCCAAGTTGCCGAAAAGATTGTGTTATATGTGTGTGTGAATGGAGTGTGAATGGGAAAAAAAGTGTGAGTGTTAAAAAAAAAGTATAAGAGTAATGTAACAATTTAATATTTTTTTTGGAAATTGAAATTTTTCAAAATTTTATTTTAATTCATAGTAGGTATATGACTGGTCGGAGTTAGGTATCATTACATATTGAAAATTAATTTACATCTTTTAAGACATTTACAGCTATGTTCCTTTGGACCATCCATTCAAAAATCCATCACTGTTCAGCTCTAAATCCTTGGACCCGCAAAGCTTATAAAATTCTTCATTGCTCATTTGCAGACATATAAAATATGTTTACTGTATGTTCAAATTTTACTTAAATATAAATTTGAATATTGAAATGGAGTCAAGAGTGAGCATAAAGATCAGAAAAAAACTTAATTTAAAATTTAAATACAAATGTAATGGAGTTCACTCGATAAGGCCATTGGGAATGATGTGGGTGTGCGAGCGGCTCTCCCCCCCCTCTCCCTTTCTTTCTCTCTCGTACAGAGAAGTAACGGGATCTTTTGCCAATTGATAGAAGCCTCGTGAGAACCTTCCGACTCGCCAAAAGCTTTGTTTACCATTCGACAAGCGTTCATTGCTTACCCAAATCTCTCTCTCTCTCTCTGTCATTAGAAAAATTTTTCTCTCTCTGATTAAGCATAAATAATTTTTACTGACTGACTTATATAGAAGGAAGACATTGTAAGCATTTACAAATTTGACATCTTATGTTTTCGATGTGAAGAACATTAATTAGTGTCATGTTTATTTATCTATTATATTTCTATCCGTTTTATTTTAATAAACGAAGAAAGCCGCCTTCGGCGGGCTTTATCACTTGCCAGGGGGCTAGGCTGCATCAGATTTATTCTTGCTCTTGTGTCCCCGTGTGTCCCTAAAGATTCACTATGCAGACTATCTGCGGGCCTATGGATCCCTCGATCATTTTTAATCATTTTTACTCGGGTATACGGTCCAATGAATCGAATTCACTCTTCCTTATGTACTATATACGCGCTTGAAATAATTAAATATAGGCCAGATATGGGCTATTAGGGGATCGGCTGTTAGACTAGCCTGCCATCTATTGGAAAAATGCTGAACTAATTTGACAGTTGGTTTTTAAATAAATCATCTAAGCTTATTTTAAAAATTTCTTAATTAATATGTGATTAATAATAACAATAAATTCATTTTTAAATTAAAAAAAAATTAAAGATTATTGGGACAGATTGTTTTTTTTTGTATTTGCTTGATAACAAAAAAATTAATTACGATAATTTTTTAATAAGTCATTAAACAAATTATAGCTCGATGTCCCAATAATCTCTTATGAATTTAAATCTTAAAAAAAAACCGCATTGAAAAATTCCTTATAATAGTCTAGTTTTTTTTTTTTTAAAGAACGTTTAGACGTCGCTCCTGAGCCCCCTTAATGATTTTTGATTCAAACTACAGAAATAATATTCTAACAAGTGGTTCGTTCGATGACTCTGAATAGTTAGGTCAAAGCCCCTGGTCTCTGTCTCTCCTTCTGAGTGCCCTTTGGTGAACCGAGCACTTAAATTTAAATAGCTTATAAATGCAGGCCGGTATACCGGTTGAAAATACCAAAGAATGGAATAATAAAAATAATAATTATGAAGAGAGGGAATAAATCGGGAGCTTTTCTTCTTTCATATATTTTATGAAGGTTTTTTTTCGAAATTTAAAAGCTTATCAAAATCTTGTATTATAATTTTAATTGAATTGGATACCATTCAATTGAAATAAATAGGGACTGTTTAAATGGCCTCAGATGTCGAAAAAAAACAAAGACCTTAACAAATTTAAAAAAATAAATCTTATATG
>JAKCPI010022410.1:0-47382 GCA_023213315.1 Euborellia annulipes | reverse complement strand
TGTTTTTCGTTTCGATAAGAGGGCAAACGTTTTGGTTGCCTACACCCAAGGCTCTTCTTTCTCTATCAGGAATTTTTTTTTTTTTTTGTTTCCACACACACACTCACAGACATTTTCCTAGTTCCGGTCTCATTGCTTTAATGTCTGTCCGTCTGTCGCCTGTTTTTTGTTTTTGTTTACAGATTTTTATCAGCATTAGTTGAGTGGAGAGTGCGAGTGGGAAAGAAAAGCAAAAAAAAAAAAAAAAAAAAACTACTTGTTCACAAGTTTGTCAAGGTGTTATTAAATAATTAACAAAACAAAATGATCATAAATTGTTACGGAAAGGTAATTAATTAATCGTTGCACAAAAAAGAAAAAAAAAATTCCTTTTTTTTCCTTTGCGTAAATATAAAGAGACAAATTTATTAGGATGATAATTGAAGTCTATTTCTTGCTTGGGGATTTAATCGTCACCTGTGTGTGTCTGTGTCTGTGAGAGAGAGATTCTTTCTTGGTCGTTAGAGTGAGGAGGTTAAGTTACATCCATTAAATTTAGAGAGCAATGAACAAACAGTAAATAAACACTTTGTACTCAGGAAGTGTGAGAGAGCAAAAAAAAAAAAATTTATTTGGTTTCTTTATTATATAAATTTGTTGTTTTTTAACACTAAATAAACTGAATGGATTTGTAGTGGGATAGGCGAACGACGTTTCGGTCATTGTCAAGTTATATTATAAAGAACCGAAACGTCGCTGTAGGACTGATTAAAATAAAGAAAAGAAACATATGCCTTTTATTCTAAACAGATATTGCCACCATATAACCAAAAATTAAAGTATTAGGGGATCGTCTGTTAGACTAGCCTGCCATCTATTGCAAGAATGCTGAACTAATTTGACAGTTGGTTTTTAAATAAATCATCTAAGCTTATTTTAAAAATTTCTTAATTAATATGTGATTAATAATAACAATAAATTCATTTTTAAATTAAAAAAAAAATTAAAGATTATTGGGACAGATTGTTTTTTTGTATTTGCTTGATAACAAAAAAATTAATTACGATAATTTTTTAATAAGTCATTAAAAAAATTATAGCTCGATGTCCCAATAATCTATTATTTAAAAAAAAACCGCATTGAAAAATTCCTTATAATAGTCTAGTTTTTTTTTAAAGTACGTTTAGACGTCGCTCCTGAACCCCCTTGCGCTTTGATTGCTTATTGGAGACCTTCAAATTTATTTTCCCTTCATCAGTCGTTTGTTGCTGCATGAAATAAAAGTGATTATCAATGAAAAAAAAAATCTTATACCGCATAGACACTTTGAAACTGCTAAACGGATTGTCGTGGGTGATTGGACACTATCATTAATGTTTAAATAAGAAAGAAGAGCCAATAATCGATCCTCTCTTTAATAATTATTCACACTATTTGAACATTTCTGCCATCTATTTAAAAAATTTATAATTATTAAATAAATATTTTCGTTCTCATTGATGGGATATTGAAATAATTTATTTAATTAATAAAAAAATTTCAATCTCTTCTAATTTATATTCCGGAAAGACACTTTTTAATTGTGGGAATTGGCATATAATTAAAAATAATAATTAATCGCCCCTAAAAGTAACTATTTACACAATAAAATGGAGTTGTAATTTTGTTTGTTATTTATTCATGATACATGTAGGTTCTTTGTGAATGAAAATCTAAACCTCGGATTAACCTGTAGTAGCCCACAGAGCCAAAGGACTTTAGCGACAGTTAAGAATGAAAATAAGACGCTAACCCTTGAGAGAGGAACCCGTAAAGGGTGTGTTAAAATCATTTAAAAGAAATTTTTGGCTGACATTTAAAATTGAGGTGTTTGAAAGGGAGTGAAATGTGAGGTCAATTAATATATTTATAGATGGCGAAAAAATTCTAACTTATGAACATAGCGAAAAAAATCTGGCGTGACTGGCACACAGCACACAACTTTCTCTTACTTTCGGTAATCGAAAGATGTCTATGGTTGTCACACCAGATGTTTTGTGTCGACATATATTTAGTTTCCGCCGATATATTAGAATAAAAGATGTGAAATTTATAAGTATGAATATAAATATTTATATTTTGTTGCCATGGCAACCATTTCTCCTATCTCCTCTGAAGTACAAGAGGAAAGTGGTCTTCAGAAGATTTCAATCACAAAATGAACATAGCGAAAAAAATCTGGTGTGACTGGCGCACATTTTAAAGAGCATTTAAAAAATAATTGATTTTTGAATTAAAAAAAAAAAAAATCATTGGAGCGAATTTCGAGAAAATTGAAAAAAAAAAAAAAAAAAAACTGAAAAAGTGCATCAGTAAAGTATTAGTACTCTTTGGCCGATTTTGATTAAAAGCTTATTTTACAAAACTTAAATATAAAATTTCAACCTTCATGGTTTAAATTGAACACACACACACCCACCCACCCACCCCACACACACACACACACACCCACACACACACACACACACAGACAGACCATGTCGCGAAAACCTCTTTTTTGGATTCAGGGGACCTCAAAACGTGAAGATCCATCAAAATCTCGACATCGAATTTTTGACATGAATCCAATACTTTCTTTCTCTATATATTAACATATATATAGAGGTAAGAGAAAGTAATAAAAGCACACTCCTCGGCCTCCGTCATCAAATTTTTTTGTTTTTCTTAATTAAAAATATTCCCGACTCCGAGGGCAGGCATTCTGAATTGGCAACTGGAGTCCAGGGGGTCTCTCGTTTCTCCAACGGGCCCTGGAACTTTCAGTGAGAGCTCCTCCCGTCTGCCAACACCCATCCACAACATTGGTGACCCCGATTTTGAACATTGGCTGCGAGATCGCCCGCGACGAAGAGAGGGTCTCGCGATCCCGATGAGGGGATTTACTGTAATTCACAATTAGAGCAACATTTTCTATTAAAATTTAATTTTCTAAAACACCTCTAATACAAGAGCTGATTCCTGATTTTGGAATCGCGCTACCCAAATACCCCGGGCACTAAATTCACTGATTGGTTTTGTAATTAATAAGATTTTAAAAAATTTTTAAATATAAATTGTCTTAAATGAATGTAAACACATTGACAGGAGATTTAAATAATTTAATTAATAAAAATTTTTGGATATTTTCTAATTTATATTCCGGAAAGACACTTTTTAATTGTGAGAGCTGCAATCTAAGTTTATTTTAAAAATAAATAAATAAATAAATGATAATAATTAATTGCCGCTAAAAAGAACGTCGCTTTATGCGCTCTACTAAAACGAATAAAAACGAATAATAGATAATTATTAATAACGCATATATATCCAATGCGATAAAAAATAATAACATTCAAGGATATTTGCATATATATAATATAAATTATTATCAATTCATTTTACCAGGTAAAAAGAAAAGAAAAAAAAAAAGTGAAAATATATTTACTAATTTTGCGCTCTTTTAACTTGGGTGGTTCCTTCACCATTCCTCCCTTCTTTTTTTACGAGCTCCTGGAAACAGGATGTTAAATACAAAATTTAATTAACATTCAGAGATAGATAATGGAAGAAAAAAATAATAAAATGGTTGAAGGGAGGGAGAGAGAGAGGGAAAACAAATAAATTAAATGAACTTTCCGAGCTTATAATTGAAAGTTGTCCCATACCTGATGATGAATCAATTTTTTTTTTTTTTTTTTTTTTTTTTTTTTTTTGGAATGGGTGCATAAGGTCCGAAGACCTATAATGACCAATAGTCACATGCAGCCAGGAAGAAAATAAAAACAAAAGGAGAAGCATAAAGGGGAAACTCAACTGCGGGAACTGAGAAGATGCCTGTTGAGGTTAGACTTGAACTGAAGATTGTAGGTTTTGGGGAAGATAGACGCAGGGAGCTTGTTCCAATCACGGGAGGTCATGGGGACAAAGGAAGAATGAAATTGATTTGTTCTGTTAGTCGTGATCTGAACAGCATAGGGATGCTGGGAAGATGCCTCTCTTGTGTTCCGTGAATATGTTGCATTGGGTGGGATAATTGATTTTAATTCGGCAGAGCATTGACCATGGTAATACCTGTAGAAGAGAGAATTTCGGCCAGAAACGTTTTATTGGTATAATCCATATGCGACTCTTCGTGCCCCCCCCCCCCCTGCGGGTAATCCATGACCCCCAAGGGGGCCTACTATTTTAAGAAGCACTGATCTCAGAAACACGCCCCTCCCCCTTAAATCCGCCTCTATTTAGGAGGTATCAGCACTAATAGTTGGGTATTACAATCTTTATTCTCTCCCTCTGGGACGTACTTAACAAGAAGCTTTTGAACAAAATTGGCCAAAAAGTACTAGTACAGTGAGGGACAATATTAAGTCCCACCCATGCATTTTCTACTTGTGATTATGTCATTGTTTTTATAAAAGAAAATTAAAATTTTCTAAGTTTGAATCATGAAAGTTTCCATTAAAAAATATATAATATTTTTTTTAAAAACAATGAAATAATTAGAAGTAGAAAACGCATGGTTGGGACTTAATATTGTCCCTCACTGTACTTTACTGATGCACTTTTTTAGTTTTTTTTTTTTTTTATTTCGATTTTCTCAAAATTCACTCCATTGATTTTAAATTCATAAGGGGCCATTCATTAATTACGTAAGGACAATTTTAGTCATTTTTGACCCCCCTACCCCCATGTAAGTATACATAAGATTTCTCCCCTTTCTTACGCAAGACTTTATCTCGTTCTTCTAAATAATAAAATGTTAGGAAAAGGATCAGTTCCACTAAAACTTACAGTTCAACTTAAATGAATAATTTTTATTTTTTTAACAAGTAATAATTTAAATTATACTCTTCTCATGCTATAAAATGTTGATTAAAATTATGTAATTTATAATAAATACTATTAACTAAAAGTATTACGTAAGATTACGTTTTACGACCCTCCCGCCTACATAAGGACATGTAGATATTTTCTTAAACCCCCACCCTCTCCCTCAAGAGACCCTTACGTAATTAATGAATGGCCCCTAAATCAATTATTTTTTAGATTCTCTTTAAAATGTATATTCTCATTTTGCCATTGAAATCTTTTGAAGCGTTCTATTATGTTTTTCTAAAATTTATATTTTATTATATTACTTTTATATGCGATCTTTATAAAAATTGTATGGAAAATAAAAATCGGAGGGATGAATGACTCGAATCCGTGCTATAGCCGAGAAATCTTCTTCTGTCCTCGCCCTTATTATTCCCGTGGTGCGGGGTCGGCGGAAAGCTACAGCCGAGAAATAAAGAAATAAAAAAAATGTACTGTACTGTCTAAAACTAAATATATGTCTACACCAAAAATCTGGTCGCACAGCACACAACTTTCTCTTTCTTACCTTCGGTAATCAAAAGTTGTGTGCTGTGCTACCAGCCACACCAGATTTTTTGATAGGAGAATTATTTATTATTTATGACTTTTTCGAAATTCTTTGATTAAACTCAAATAGTTTTGGAATGTCATCCCCTTTCTAATTCGTTTAAATAACGGTCCCAACGGGAAACAACCCTCTTATTTCAATAATAAATTTGAAAGTTATAATTTTTTTTTTTCCCTATCTCATCTATTGAAAGAAAAATTAAGAAAAAGTCCAGGTAAAAACCTTTTTCTTTCTTTTTCTAAAAGTTGTTAATATCAAAATAAATAACTCTTTTGAAAAAAAAAAGTGTTTAATAAGGAGAGAGAGAGAGGCAGCCTTGGGGCAGATCGATGACCCCGCACCCGGACAAAAGGGATGGACAGACACCCCTAAACGCAGAGGGTTTTGTTTTGTTCAAGGGAGGGACCCTTGGCTAGATTAAAGACAAAAACGAGGAAGGATATTAATCCTAAATGACAAGCAGCTCCTTCTCAGAAGTGTCTATGCACAGTGCCAATTGATTGACATTAAACAGAAATTCTTCTTTTAAAAGAAGAGGGTAAAAAAAAAAAAATCAATTATCTCAGGCAAAATATCACGTGTGCTGTGCATGTGCATGCATGCACCCTTTATTTAGACAAACATTTATTTTATAACCACATTTTGAAAAAAAAAAAAATATTTGCTACTTTTAATAATTTTTATTTTATGTGTGTGAACAAAATATCTCAAGAACGAAAAGAGCTAGGAGGTTGAAATTTTATATTTACGTTAGGCAACCCCATGGGACGTGACACGAAGCTTTTGAACAAAATCGACCAAAGAGTACTAGTACTTTACTGATGTAGTTTTTCAGTTTTTTTCGATTTTCTCAAAATTTGCTCCAACGATTTTTTTTAAAATTCAAAAATCAATTATTTTTTAGATTCTCTTTAAAATGTATATTCTCATTTTGTCATTGAAATCTTCTGAAGACCACTTTACTCTTGTACTCCATAAAAAAGATAGAAGAAATGGTTGCCATGGTAACAAAATATAAATATTTTCCCATACTTATAAATTTTACATCTTGAATATCAAATGTACCGTACTGTCGGAAACTAAATACATGTCGACACAAAAAATTTGGTGTGACAAGCACAGAACACAACTTTCAATTTGACAAGAAAGTTGTTTGTGTGACTAGGCCCTCCAGATTTTCATTTATTTAGTTCATATCAATTGATCAGAGGCAGTGCTGACAAAAAAGCCGGAGAAATTTTCTATACAATTCATCATATCATTTTTTTTTTTTTTAGTAAATTTTACCCGCGTTACTCAAATGTCTCCAATTGACGATTTTGATTAAAATTTTTGAATTTTTTTAGATGTTTTTTCAATGCATATTCTCATTTTTCTCTCGAAATTGTTTGAAGCACACTTTACTCTTGTACTTCATAGAAGAAATAGTTGCCATGGTTACAAAGTATAATTTATAAATTTTATATCTTGAATTCAAATGTATCTTACTGTCGGAAACCAAATATATCTCGACAAAAAAAAAATCTGATGTGACAAGCACACTACACAATTTTCTTTTATCAAAGCTAATAGAAAGTTGTGTGTTATGCTGTGCGACCAGTCACTCCGGATTGTTTAGTATTCAAATCTCTTTCAACAGATGGCTTAAATAAAAATGCCTGGACCCTAATATATATAAATAACGGTTATCGTAAATGTCTTATATGGCCTGAGCTGCCGAAAAGACAGTGTGAATGTGTGTGTGAGTGTGAGTGTGAATGAGAAAAAAGTGTGAATGTTTTTAAAAATCAAAAAAAATCTCTTTCAAGCTTTTTATTTCTTACTTGTTAGTAATTTTCTCCGATTTTATAATATAAATTGAAATTATAGTGAAAATTTATAGAAACCTGAAGTGTTGGCTGGAAATTTATAATTTTTAATGGAATAAATTAAATAATTCAATTTCCATTTTCAAATTATTTATTCGGTTTTTTTGTCGTACAATTTACACACTCTAGTATTTGTAACGTTTAAAAAATGTTTTTAATTAACGAGGTCGTTCTTCTACTTAATCGATTTTACATTTTTCTTTTTACAATACAAGTTTTTGGCTTCGCATACTATATTTTATCAAAGGGGGAAAGTCTTTATAAAAACCCTTCTTACAATTTTTCTTATAAAATGATTAAATCGAACTATAAATTAAAATATTGGCTGTGGCTTGCCGATTTTAGAAGATTTGGGTGCATTTCCGCCTTCCGCTATAAATTAAATATTTGATTTGTATCAATTTATTAGATTGGAAGAGACATTTTAATTGTGAGAGTTTTTCTCACCAAATAATTCTAAATATTTATATTCAAATTTCATTAAATCTCACTTTTTACTTTTTCTTACCTCTATATATATATGTTAATATATATATAGAAAGTATTGGATTCATGTCAAAAATTCGATGTCGAGATTTTGACGGATATACACGTTTTGAGGTCCCCTGAATCCAAAAAAGTGGTTTTCGCGACATGGTCTGTCTGTGTGTGGGTATGTACAATTTAAGCATGAAGGAATTGAACTACGAGGTTGAAATTTTATATTTAAGTTAGGCACCCCCACGGGGGCGTGACACAAAGCTTTTAATCAAAATCGACCAAAGAGTACTAGTACTTTACTGATGCACTTTTTCAGTTTTTTTTCGATTTCCTCTAAATTTGCTCCAACAATTTTTTTTTTAAATTCAAAAATCAATTATTTTTTGTGACAAGCACAGAACACAACTTTCGATTACCGAAGAGAAAGTTGTGTGCTGTGCGACAGTCACACCAGATTTTTTTTATTTTCCTACTGCCCTTCGCCTATGGCTTCTGGTGCCAAAGATTGCGAGTTCGAATCCCGTCCTATTTCATATTCAGACCTTCATTTTTGGGCAAAAAAAAAAAAAAGCAAAAGAATATTTGAAATCAATTTTATCTATATTCTATAATTATCTTTCGTCACCAAAAAAATTCCCGTTACTAATTAATATAAAAGTGAATTACAAACTTGTCTCTGCTCCAAGGGTCAGTGCACTTATTTGTTAATATTTTTGCTTCTTTTTTTTTGCATCCTGTTATTTATTTAGCCAATTGGATACGAGGGAGGGCGAAATTTGCTTGTCGTTTTTATGACCCCCCCCCGCCTCCGTGTTGTTTTTGTATCCTGTACGTGATTTGTTGCCAATATTCCATCCATCAAAAGCCGGACACAAAAGGAAAAAAAAAACAACATCAATGAATAAAAATAAAATAATAAAATGTATATATCTAAGTATATGTATAAAAGGAGAGGAGGATATATGGCAGGTAGGTCCCCTGGGGGTTGATGGGACTGACACAGGACAAGTGATGGGGGAGAGGGAGAGGGAGAGGGAATACAATCATTTCGAAAGAAGAAGAGAGGGAGAAAAAAAAGAAAGGAATTTGGTGAAAGCAAGCAAGCAAGCAACCCTTTGAAAAGAAAGAATTATTTTAATTATAAAATAGGTCATTTGATATTATTTATAATTTCATTTGATTTTCTGATCAACTTTTGTGCATTCATTTTATACGGGGCATGAGGGGATGTTTTTTTTTCAATTTTGCCCTTTGGGGCTTTGAATGAATTAAATCCGATGGCTACCGAGGGATTTTAAACAATTTATTATTTCCAGATTTTAATGCTTTTTTTTAAATCCACCCCCCGCCGCTACCTCTACAGCTAGCCCCGAGGACCCTGAGGTGATTTAGAGTTATATATACTCTCACTCAATGAAAACGTAACACTGCAAGACCTATTCTAATCTACCTTAATGTTACTCTAATTTATGAATCATTCAATATAAAATATCTTCTACATTTCTAAGTAAATTTAACACAAATCCATATCATTTTAATCAATTTAATACAATTTAAATAAAACAAAGACAAAAATGTCGATTTTTCAATTTGAGGGATAAAATCTCGATATGTTTTGTTGGATATTAATTTACAAATTTTGTTTTTCTAAGAATTTGCAATAAAATAGACAGAGAAGAACTTAAAATGAAAAGATTAAATTTAAAATTTTAGAAATTTGGCGTTAATAAAAGAAATCTCGACATTTTTGTCTTTGTTTTATTTAAATTGATTAAAATGATATGTATTTGTGTTAAAGTTACTCAGAAATGATTTAAGATATTTCATATTAAATGTTTAATAAATTAGATTATCATTAAGATAGATTAGAAATAGGTCTTCTTTAGAGGAAACAATGATCCACAATTCTGTCGCATTATGTATATATAAAAAACAAAGACAAAAATATCTAAATATTAACGCCAAATTTCTAAAATTTTAAAATCTATTCCAGTTTTTCTCTATTTTATTGGAAATTCTTATAAAAACAAAATTTTTAATAAATATCTAACAAAAAAATATCGAGATTATGTTCAGGAAGGAAGCAGGATCGAGATTATTTGATTTGTCCATCCATATTGCTTTACAACAACGATTTTTACTTTCTCTTGCCTCTCTATATATGTTAATATATATAGAGAGAAAGTATTGGATTCATGTCAAAAACACGATTTTGATGGATATACACGTTTTGAGGTCCCCTGAATCCAAAAAAGTCGTTTTCGCGACATGGTCTGTCTGTGTGTCTGTGAACAAAATATCTCAAGAACGAAAAGAGCTAGGAGGTTGAAATTTTATATTTAAGTTAGTCACCTCCCTTGGCACGTGACCCAAAGCTTTTCAACAAAATCGATCAAAGAATACTAGTACTTTACTGATGTACTTTTTCACTTTTTTTTTTAGATTTTCTCAAAATTCGCTCTAAAGATTTTGATTAAAATTCATAAATCAATTATTTTTTTTAGTTGCTTCTTTAAAATGTATATTCTCATTTTGCCATTGAAATCTTTTGAAGCCCACTTTACTCTTGTACTTCATAGGAAAAGAAATGGTTGCCAAAAAATATAGGCCCTAAATATTTTCCTGTATTTATAAATTTTATTACATGTTGAATTTTAATATATCGGTGGAAAATAAATATATCTCTACACAAATGATGATGTGACAAGCACAGAACACAACTTCCGATTACCGAAGGTAAGAGAAAGTTGTGTGCTGTGCGACCATCACACCAGATGTTTTTCTTATTGTCTATTTTCTGCTATTTGTTTTTTGTTAAATATTTGATGAATTTTCTAAACATTTTAGAATTATATACATTTTGTAACAATATATATTAGGGGAAGTCGAAATCAATAATTTTCTATAAAGTAGCTCTGAAGATGTTATATCGCAAAGTCAAAACATCAGCGGAATGCCAAATAATTCAACATTGGAATTTATAAGAAAATCTCGGGTAACTCGTGATCAGATCATATTTGAAGAGATTGCTTTTAATATTTATAAATTTTTATGCAAGAAATGTTATTTTCTAATCAAATAAAAACGTCCTTCGATCAAACATTATGGAAAATTTTAATTAAAGATGAAACTTCACTTTTTTTTATTATCATTATTCCTTGTGTGTGTGTGTGTGTGTGAATAATTATAGAGCTATAGAGAGAGAGAAAGAGACGCAATTTTGTGTCGGGTCTTTCAAAAACCAACCTCTTATTATTTAATTTCTTTTTTTTTTTTTTATTTCGTTTTGCTATACATATAAATATAAACGAAACCTGATCCTCTGCATCGTGATTGGCCCGAAAAATGCCCCGCCATTAAACAAGAGAGAGCTCCCCCTTGTTTTTTTCGTTTTGGTCGATTTTTAATTGACCAAGACGGACGATCGTAAAATTTTCTGCACATATACACAAGTAGGGACTCGTGAATTAACTTGAGAAATTGTTTTTTTGACTTTTAATATCTTTTGAATAGTGGGAACAAGAAAAGGCGGGAAGGAAAATTAGGGGGTGGACGAAAACAAATATTAATATTGAGATGATGACTGAAAAAGAAATCAGACAAAAATTTAATCAATTCGATTGCCGACGTTTCGGACGCAAATCGCACCCTTCCTCAGGACAATCGAGAGTTAATAAAATACAGATGGGCGTATTTTGTTTTTCTAACAATATAAAAACACAATATATTTGCGTCCGAAACGTCGGCAATCGAAATAAAATTAGATTCTTTTCTGGCTGCCATCCAACTCGTATCTATATTCTTTTATTTGAATGGATTTCGGTCCCTTTTTCAATCAACGACATGCCAATTTTTATTTGATTTGTTCTTAAAAAGTGACCTTCTCAATGACGTTTCGATCTCAATTTATTGGGACCATCGTGAGAGAGATCGCGTCTAAATATGAGTTGTTTTTTTTTTAACACTCACACATTTTTCTCATTCACACTCACACACGCATTCAGACAGTCTTTTAGGCAACTTGGGCCATATAAGACTACTACGATAATCGTTATTGATAATATACACATATTAGGGATCCAGGCATTTCTATTTAAGCCATTTGGTATCCAAATAAAATCATTCCGAGCCCGCGACCCTCGGTATGGAAGGTTAGCACGCTAACCCATACACCAAGCCTGAGGGCTAGCCTTAAATTT
Source organism: Euborellia annulipes (assembly GCA_023213315.1). Lineage (NCBI taxonomy): Eukaryota > Metazoa > Arthropoda > Insecta > Dermaptera > Anisolabididae > Euborellia > Euborellia annulipes. Next base: position 35,416 of record JAKCPI010022410.1, on the reverse strand, counting down.
AATTCCTCTTAAAATAGCTTGGTATAAACCTTTGTTTTGGCCTCTAAGAATATAATCTCGCCATTAGAGAGCAATGAATATCAATTAAAAAAAAAAAAAGAATTCTTTTTTATCAACATCATCTCCATCTTTCTTTATTTTTTATTTTTTAAACGCATCTTCTCTTCTTATCAATATCTATCCAATTTCAATGACAAATACACGGAATAAATAAATGTTATTTTCAAAATGCTTTTATTATTCCTTTATAATGTTAATAAGATGACTTAATGGTATTCAAAGTAGCATTCGAACCCTTTGGAAAATGTTTTTTTTTTGCCGATTATGATTGAGTATACCATGTATGTCAATTAACAAAACAATATTGTATTAGGAATGCAAATAACGTAACAGATAAGAAGAGATCGCCTTTAATAGCTACAGTTTTTGAATGTTAATTTTTAAATTTGAATTAAAAAAATATATTCTATTCTTTGAAATAAAAATGAATGACGTATTTTTCATTTTCGAAATAGTCCAAGGAATATACAAAAATAATTAATTTTAATAATGTAATTTAATTCTTATTTTATTTAATTGGTGGCTAATTTTTGGATAATAATCCAATAGTTTAATTATTATTGTATTGTTGATTTATTTAAATTATCATATTTCATTTTTATTATTAATTATTATAAAACTAAGACATTTATTATTATTATCTAATTTCTTTCTTTCTTTTTTTTGTTCTAGGTAAGTTTGTTTTATTCTGAATGTTTCTTCATACTTCTTGTCTTTTTTTCGTAAGTAAAATAATAAATTTCTTTTTTTATTTTTGTTATTGAATAAATTTCATCGACTAAGAATGTAATTCTAAATTCACAAGAGACAGGAATTTTAAAATGTTTTATTTCACAAAACGTTTTGACAGCGAGTATATATTCAAATTTGACCCTTTGGGGTAAGATAAAAAAAAGAAGAGATATGCAAAATGGCGACAATCGTGAAATTAGTAACGTAATTTGGATAACATGGTTTTTGTTTATTTACATTTTTATTATTTTTGATTTTACAATTTCAACTTTTTTTTTTTTTAATACGAAGGTTAAGTGTGTTCTTGTTTACTATATCGATGATTTGCTATCTGTCGGACAAATTAGAAGTGAAGCATCCTGATCTTAGCCGATATAATATATGCACTCAATTGATTTGTATCAAACAATGATATATCGTCCTTCTCTTATTTGTTTGTCCCCCCCATTGGGCTTACCACCTTTTTTTTTCTCTCTCCCTTGCCCCGGGGCCATCACGCCCTCTAGCCTACCGATTTATATATATATATCTCGAGAGAGAGAGACTGAAAAGAATGCGACCCCCTCCCTCCCACCCTCTCCCCTATTCCTTTTGCTTGGACGCAAAGTCACGATTTAAAACCGGTGGTCGTCTGGACAGAAATGCAATTTAGTCGTTCCAAAAAAAAAATAAATAAATAAATAAAGAAGACATTTTCGATTTCGATTTGCTAAACAACTAGAAAGGGATGAGACAACATTGTATTTCGAGAATCTTTGTTTAAATTTGTCAAATTATTCTATGATTAGATAGCAGCTAAATTTTTGAAATTTTCCTTTTATTTTATTTTGTATTGTGTCCCCACTGCGAAAAGTAACGAAATATTTTTTTTTTTTTCTCTTTAAACACTCACACTTTTTTCTCACTCACACACACATTCGCACAGTGTTTTCGGCAACTAAGACTTTAACGATAACCTTTATTTGAATATATCCTAGTATATTGGGGCTCCAGGCATATTTGGTATCCAAAGGGCTTAAATAAAATCATCGGACTGTCTGGAATCCGAACCCGTGACCCTTGGTATACGCTACGGCCACTACACCAAGCTCGAGAGCGCGAAATAAAATTAAAAAAAAAAAAAAAAATTTTCTTGAGTTGAATGGCTGTAGATATTCAAATTGGATAAATAGAAAGGGAGCCTTCCCGGGAACAGCAGCCAGAATAAATAAAAAAACCTTATATTTCCTTGCCGACGTTTCGGGTGCCAGCCGCACTCATCCTCAGGGCAAGCAAAATTTTTGTACAGGTTATGCGGTACCTAAAGCATGAAATTAATTTTAATTACCGCATAACCTGTACAACAATTTTGCTTGTCCTGAGGATGAGTGCAACTAGCACCCAAAATGTCGCTAAAGAAATATAAGGTTTTTTTATTTATCCTGGGTGCTGTTCCCGGGTAGGCTCCCGTTCTTTTTACCAATTAAAAAAAAAAAAAAAATTATCCCTACACTGTGAAAAACTTTTATATTTTTATATTATTTATTAAAAATAATTAAAATCTATATTTCTTATTCGGGGCTTGATCCGGAATAAATCTTAATAAATTTAATTCAAGACCGACTCATCTGATAAATCATTTCGATGATCTAAATATTAAAAAGATTTCCAAAATTATAGCAAACAAACAACGATCAAAATTTGTACCGCGGTACCCGAGAAGACATTCTTATAGATGGAGATAACTAACTATACCAAGTCTGTCAAAAGACGGGATTTATATTTACAAGACGTTCGGTCCTTGATCGTTAGGCAACCATTTCAACTCCTCTGTTTGCCTTTTTGCTTCTACGTTCCAACTAGGCGCTTTCTGTTAAAAGACCTCTGTGAGAAAAGCATACGAAAAGGGAACGAAAGGCATTTTGATTTCGGCTATTAGGCCTAATTGGAATGGAACCCTTAACAAATATAATCGCATCATGTAAAGTGAGTGTGTATAGGCGATTTGCTTTTTTTTGCTTATATCTCTGCAACTATTCAACGGATTAGAATGAGGTTTGGCACATTTGTAGTCCTAAATGGGCCTAAAAAGTTATTATAACATAAAGTAAATCGGACCGCAGTAAGCGGTAAAAATGAATGGTAAATTATTATCGCCATCTCTGAACGAAATCTTTTGAAACTCAGCCATAATAATTAGGACGTTAGCCTCTACACTTGGAACAAATTTCATGACCCCCCCCCTCATCCGATCAGTAGCTCTGAAGATATTCCAATAAAACTAAAAAATGCGTTTCAAGATTCGTTATTTCATAGTATATATCGAGATATAATTAAGTCAGGATTCGCAGGGACTTTGCAGCCAGGAGATTAAATAAAAATTCAAAAAATCTTTTATTTAATTTTCTATTTGCCGACGTTTCGGTCGCTAATCACAACCTTCACCATTATAATTGACAATATTTGCCTTGATGAAGGTCGCGATTGGCGACCGAAACGTCGGCAAATAGAAAATTAAATAAAAATTCTATCTCTTGATTTGTGTCGATTTAATTCTCTTACAATTTCATTTTTATACTATGATCAAAATTTCATCAATTGATAAATATATATTATGTATTATATTTTAATAACGCTGGCCTGATGATGTCCACGTGACGAAATCGATCGCCTGCCTATAGATTAAATAAATATTTTCACAAATAAAATTCTATTTGCTTTCCTCGATCATCTTACCTCAGAAATAGAGCAAAATATTTGACTTAAATAAAATATTTTTTATTTAATCTCCTGGCTGCAAAGTCCCTGCGAATCCTGAGTAAATCTCCACAGCCATAAAACATCCATTTATATAGATAATAGGCAACGAAGTTTCAAAACTACCATCCAAGAAGAAATGAAAAGTTTTGCAACTTGGTTGCCTATTTTTATTTTGAATCCTATTGTTGATAATTTCATCTTGATAATCAAAAAAATTAACTTGTTGAGTTTTGTTTGTTTATTTGAATGCAAATACTACATAGAACTCAACAAGATGTTCATTTTTTTTTTTGTGTCTTTGTCTTGTCTTTGCTTACATCAGACCCCCCCCCCCCTCGCCCCCCCCCCTCTTCTCTATTTTTATTCAGCGTAGCAAATGTTTGATTTATTTGCGGTGACATTAAATTCTATTACGGGGCCCTTTTCTCTCTCTTTGTCTTTCCTCAGCCAAGTTTTTTTTTTATTATTTCTCAATCAATTATAAATCAAATATTTATGCATACAAGCATGAAATGATCATCAAAATCAATGATTGACATGATGATGATAATATTTTAAGAAATGAGTAAAGATAATATACTATTATTATCTAGCTATTAGAATTTAGAAATAAATAAATAATCATAAGAGATAGAAGATAAGGAAAAGAAAAAAAAAAATAACGAGATAAGCGATATATTATTTGCATAGAATAAAACAAAAAAGAATTCAAGAGTTCAATTCATTTGTTGGCCTGGCGAATTTCCATCTTCGTTTTGTAAAAATATTTAATTTCCACTTGTTTCGGGCATAATTATCTGCCATCCTCAGACTCTTCACTGATAAATAGGGCTCGGATTTCGCCCTATTTGCCTTTTTTTAATTTATGGCTTAAAATTTAGGCCAATATGATATGTATACGTTTCATGAAATTCTGAATAAAATAAGAGGCATTTGTTAGTGCCTATAATGCCTATTTTGGCCGATTCTGGGGTTTGGTACTATTTCATCTATAAATGCTTTTTTAGTGCCTATTTTAAGTTCAAATAGCCAATTTCAATTTTTTACGAGCTATACATAGCCTAAATTTAAAATTTTTTTGAATTATCAAGAAAATATTTCAAGGGGAGGGGGCAAAGGGGGTAATTACCCCTCTCCCGAGATTTAAAAAAAATACTTTTTTTTTCAAAAAAAAAATTTATTTTTAATGTAAAATTTTAAAAATTAGTACTTAAAAATTTGATTTGTATTTATATTCTGGCAAACAAGTACAGAATGCGCCTTTAAATTACCGAAATTAAGAAAAAAATTGTGTGCTGTGCGACTAGTCACACCAGATTACCAAAAATAAGACATCAATTTTTTATATTATTTCTTAAATAATGCCTTTTTTAGTGCCTATTTTAATAATTTTTAGTGCTTAGTTGCCTGCCTATTTTAAAGATTTTCAGTGCCTATAAATCCGAGCCCTACTTATAATATTCTCTATTCTCTATTTCTAATATTATCAGTGAAGAGTCTGAGGATGGCATGAAATTTGCAGAAACTTGTCAGCCAAAAAAAGAATATACTCCGAAACGTTGGGAACTTTATTTATCAAATACGCGCAACTCGGATAAGTTTAAAACTGGTCATCGAAAGTGATGGCGAACTTATGACCCGTGCGTCAGACACCGTGACCCACGCAAGCTTTTTAATTGACCCACAATTGCTAATCATAGAAACTTCTAAAAAAAAAAATTGCACGTGAAGAAGGAAAGAGGCGCGCACTAAACATTTTTAAATCGTCAAACCACGCCCCTTTTTACCCGTTAAGCAAATTGAATTTTAAAATTGCAAATGTGACCACGAGCTAGTACTAAAAAAAAAATATGAACAAAATTTGATCCACGTCTCAAAAGGTTCGCCATGGGAGGGGGGGGGGGGAATCATTTTTTAATTCCAAAATAATAATGTTTCTTTTTTATAAATAATTTCTCGGCCCGCCAGTTATTTAACACAGCCTTATAAAAAAATTTGCCAGTGCTTTTCTAAACCCATTCAACAATTAAATTTTAGGAGAATTTTTTTTTTTTTAACCCTTTTCGGCTACAGGGTTATTTCTTTATTAGTATAATTTTAAATTACAAGTACCGATGGCTACCGGGGGTGTTCCACACGCTGATTGCTCGGGGTCCCCAATTCCGAACTTTCGCCGCGCTCGGCATCACTTAACCGCAACTGGTGACTGTTGCTCTTCTCCGTTGCCAAAAATATTTAATGTAGAAAGTGGCTGTGTGGAATTGAATAAAGGATTGAAGAGGAAAGCAGCCGGGCAGGGAGCCTAAACTCCTTTTACGCAAAACGTTTCGGCCGATTTAATCATCCCATCTTCAGTTGCATTGCAGTTCTTTAGTAAATAGAGTTGCTACGTGTATAAATAACATGTAAATAATCTTTACAAAGAGAATTTTGAAATGTGATGTCAACTCTATTTACTAAAAAGACTCCAATGCAACTGAAGATGGCATGATTAAATCGGCCGAAACGTTTTGCGTAATGGAGTTTGATTTAATAGAGGCTCCTTTCCTCTTCAACCCTTTATTCAAAAAAAGAAAAATATTTTTGAATTCTGTTTACGTTATCATGTTTTCTATTACTAACAAAAAAAAAATAGGGATATCTATCTATTCGATTAACAAAAAATAAAGGTCAAGCCAAAAGTAAAAAACCGAAAATGATTTTAAAGGTCAAGTTCGCTTCGAAAGGCTTTCTAAAATGATAACATTTAGCATGTCTTTTGTTTTCCATTTGACACCACCAGAAGACAGTCCTTCAAAGGGACAAAAATAGATTTTGTATAAAAATGAATCAAATCCAGATGGTCTTTGTTCAGGGCTAGCAGATGAAATAATAATAAAAAAAAAAATTTGAAATTCCTAAAATGAATCAAAAACATGACATGTGGCACTCGTGCCTGAGGTCCCAGGTTCGCTTCACCTGCTGCTAGCTCAATTGAAATAAATAGACAATTTTTACTCAAAAGGGAATCGAACCTGACTTGCTTTTTTAATAAAGCCAACCAATAGAATGAATAAGCGGTCCACAAAATTGAAGACCTTATGGGAAACGCTCAATTTCGTATTATATATCTTGATACAAAGCTATAAGTGTCGCTTCTTATTCTTAATTTCGAAGATTTGCTTTCAATTGTGAAATTACTTGCAATTAATTTAAAAACCTTGAGTTCGATTGGCATTTAAAAATGTAAGTACAGTGAGCGCCACAATTAAGTCCCCACCTGATAGCTTTAGCCTTAAGTATATGGTGTATAGTGAAATAATTTTAATGACCGAAAAGGCAAAACGTGAAATCTGAGATGATTTTATTTTACCTTTTCAAGTTTAAAATTATTTCATCATTTACCATATACTATACCATATACTTAAGACTAAAGGTATCAGATGGGGACTTAATTGTGGCGCTCACTGTACATGCGCAGAAATCGCACCCACCAAAAGCGGATTCTCTTTTTAGTGTTTTGGTTAAAGACTCGATTTTAAATGCGGCGTTAAAATATTAAAGCCACCCCCCTAGATGTGATATTAAGTTTTACACTATTGACTAAATGTTAAAGTTTTTGCTTCCAGAATAGCAATTTGAGGCAAGGAGGTGTTAAAATGAATTAACACTTTGCTTAGAGACATTAACAGCGTTAATTCATTTTAACACCTCCTTGCTTCAAATTGCTATTCTGGAAGCAAAACCTTTAGGGGGGGGTGGCTTTAATATTTTAACGCCGTATTTAATGCAAATAGACCTGAGGGAGGTCCAAAACGTCGAAATTTTTAATGATAACAATACTTTCTCCGTAGATGTAGAGAAAAGTAGATTTATAGCTGGATAAAAGTGAGTACCAGGATAAAGAAAGAAAAGCAGCTAGTATTTATTTAATACCCATTAAGCTAACGTTTCGGTCTCGGTCGAAACCATCTTCAGAGCTGTTATTGTTACTCTTCCAATAATATACTCAATTGTTTTAAACATGTATAACCTCTGTATATTGATTTATATTTATATACTTAAGTCAGGGGCGCCGGAACGAATTTGATTCAGGGGGGGGGGGGCAAAAATTTTTTTTTTAGAAAATTAAAATTATTTAATATATTCAAATAGTATAAAACAAAAACAAATCTACTATAAAACTTTCAAAATTTTAAATAAAATCACAATTTTAATAAAATTAAAATTTTAAAAAATTTGCTAGTGATTTTATCAAAAATTTGGAAAAAAATATAGGATATCGGATGCCAGGGGGGGGGGGGCAATGTACCCTTGCCCCCCCCCAGTTCCGGCGCCTATGACTTAAGTTATAACTTATTGGTTATGAATTATATAATTGAGTCTATGATATTTGTCTCATATTGACAGCCCATAAGGTATATATATTTTTTATATCTTTTGTATTTTATATTATTAGTCATGAATTATTAAAGAAAATTCTAATTTTAAAATTTATCCTCATTTTTGCTATGCTGTAGCTCTGAAGATGGTCTCGACCGGGACCGAAACGTTAGCCTAATGGGTATTATATAAATGAAATAAATACTAGCTGCTTTTCTTTCTTCATCCTGCTACTCATCAACAATACTTTCTCTGTATATACGAGAAAGTAAAAATATATAAAAAAATGTTATATCCCCCTAGCCTTTTTTTTTTATCAAAATTGAATAATATCTTTTTAGTGATTTCTTATACCTCTAAAGATAGAACGGATTTTTATCACATCCAATAATAAATGATTCGATTGCGAATGTGGCAGGCAGGGGTCGGTCGATGATGGATAGCAAGGCAATGTTTTTAAGTTTCGATCATCTATCAGTGAGTAGGACCCACCAAATCGATGATCGGGGACATTGATAAGAAAGAATTCCCGGGGGACCATTACCACAACCACCAACCACCAACCACCACCACCACCACCACTGACGACCACACAATATAAAAAAGAGACAAGAAGAGAAGAGATATCAATTAATTTGTTAACATATGATTGATTTCTTTTTCAAGTTGTCTAAATAAAGAATCAACCAATCAAAAGGAATTAATTAAATATTACCTCAAAAGGGATTGGGGAAGCAAAAAAAAAAAAAAAAAAACTGTTTCGGTTAAGTTAAATTCTGTCATCAAATGAAATTGAACATTATTTTTTTTTTATTAAGAGAACGTTCACATATTCATCATTTTCTCTTTTTTTTTATTAAATATGGGGATTGACTTCCCCGAGACTTTCTCGTATATTCTTTTGGAATTACGCTGGTGTGTGTGAACACGATTGCTTAAAACCAAAGCAGCTAGATCGATGAAATTTGGTATATGCTCCTTACACTAAAATTGTAGATTTCTATCAACTTTTGGAGTAAATCGTCACTTGGAAGTAGACTTTACTTAAAAAGTTTTTTCAAAAATTTTGAAATTTTCAATTTTTTTGTTATAGTATGATAAAATACTCTATTTTAAAAGTTTTTATTCTTTGACATTTTTTCGAAAAACTGAATAGTTTTGGAAATAATCACAGAAGAAATAGAAAATATTCGTTAATTTTGATAAAAAATCAAAACAAAATCATACAGGTGTCATTAAAAAAAGGGTAAATATAAACAAATTCATTTGTTTCACAAATTCATTTGTTTCACAAATTCATTTTCTATTTCTTCTTTTGATTATTTCAAAAACTATTCAGTTTTCGAAAAAATGTCAAAGAATAAAAACTTTTAAAATAGAGTATTTTTTCATACTATAACAAAAAAAATTGAAAATTTCAAAATTTTGAAAAAACTTTTTAAGTAAAGTACTACTTCCAAGTGACGTATTTACTCCAAAAGTTGATAGAAATCTACAATTTTAGTGTAAGGAGCATATACCAAGTTTCATCGATCTAGCTGCTTTGGTTTTTAAGCAATCGTGTTTACACACACACACACACACACACACACACACACACACACACACACACACACACACACACACACACACACACACACACACACACACACACACACACACACACACACACACACACACACACACACACACACACACACACACACACACACACACACACACACACACACACACACACACACACACACACACACACACACACACACACACACACACACACACACACACACACACACACACACACACACACACACACACACACACACACACACACACACACACACACACACACACACACACACACACACACACACACACACACACACACACACACACACACACACACACACACGACATAATGCCAAAAATGGTTTTTTTGGACTCAGGGAGGTCTAAAACGTGGAGAAACATCAAAATCTCGAAGTCGAATTTTTTACGATTACATAACTTTCTCTATACGAGAAAGTAAAAAACAATCCAGCCCTTTAATTTATTTATAATTAAAAAGTTTTTCAGAACTATTTTGTGAGTTTATTATTTATTAACGAACCCGGATTAAAAACAACCCTTCAAGTAGTTGTTTCAAAAATCTTTGAAAAAGATATTAAATATCTTCTCGTTTTTAGTAAATGGTCATTTTGGTTGCCTATCTTCCAGTAACGAATGAATTTCTAAAACATCATCAATATATTTTGTTTGTACCAGAATAATTAAACCATTAAATACATAATTTAATGGGTCTAGAAGTAAGTTTCCAGCGTTTTTTTTTTCTCCAAAATTTGAGGCTTTAGTTGTAAAAAATCTGGTGTGACTGGCGCACAGCACACAACTTTCTCTTATCTTCAATCGAAAGTTGTATTCTCTGCTTAGTCACTCCAGATTTTTCGTGTCGACATATGTTTAGTTTCCGCCGATATATTTGAATTCAAGATCCAAAATTTCTATCTTATATGATTGAAGATATCAGTCAAATGGATTACTAGGTTCAATAAAAGTCCCAGAACGTTTCGGCCTAGTATTTGGCATCTTCAGTTAGAGGAATATATAAAATTTCAATTAATGTCTCAATACCTTAATTTGATCAGGATAAGTAAACATGAGAAGAAAAATCTGCAGCTTAGTTGTATTTCATTATTTTTAAGTTTTTTTTTTTTACGGTTAACGTTTCGATCCCGGTTGGAATCATCCTCAGAGCCGATGGGTGTATATTATATAGGCCTAATTCAATTATATTTTAATTAAATTGACTTTGCAGCTTCTTCGCCTAGACGATGTTGGCAAAAAAATTATAAAAACGTTGTTTCTATAGACCAATAATAACTAAATTTAAAATAGAAACAACGTTTTTATAATTTTTTTGACCAACCATCCGTCTACGGCGAAGAAGCTGCAAAGTCAATTTAATTTATATAAATCTCGCCTGAATCAGCACATGAATACAATCATATTTTATTTGCACAACTCATAGCAAGCTATCTATTAAATATAATTAAATTATAACCTATTAGTTCAGATACATTCAATAATAAATGGTCAAAACGCTCTTTAATATCTTGCTATAGTTCTTCAAATAAAATCTGATTGAATTATATAATAAATACACCCAAGTGTTCTGAGGATGATCTCAACCGGGATGGAAACATCATCGTGATAGAATAAAATCAAAATTCCACTAAGCTCCTGGTTTTTCTCCTCCTGCTAGAGCCTATTCCTTTGGGATATTATAAAAATACAAGAACTTAATTTTTTTTTTTGGGGGTGGTTTTTTGGGGGGTTTTTAATAACCACAACCACCACCCACCCCCCCCCCTTTTTCAAGAAAAAAGTTTTTTTTTAAGATTTATTCCCTGAAATGGTCACACAAAATATTATCGATGTTTTTAAATTTAATACTCTTTGTATTGGGAAGTTGATACCGATTTTGAAGGAAAATTGCGCAGAAGATTTACATTTTATTATACATTTTTGCTATTCTGTTCTGCAAACTTTCATTCATTTTTCAGTCAACTTGAAAATTCTGTCCTTACTTTCATGCTTGAAAGTAAAGCCTTCTAGAGGGTATGTGCCCATGTTATTTGTTTTCAATCGTTGACCTGCCTATCAGAAATCGGCACCAACTTGCAAAGCTCACTGAGGAAGCGAATATAGCCAAAAATCTGCGATCTGAGACCTAAAGAAATTCAAATAAATAAATATTTTAATAAGGATTGCGATTAGCAGCCAGGAAAAAATCAAATCAGACAAAAAATTAGATCAATTTTTATCAGATTTATTTGATCGTCGACGTTTCGGACGCCAGTCGCGCCCTTCCTCAGGACCTAAGATCGATACATGTACAATTATTATAAATTAACAGCATTCTTCTCCCTCATTTTCCCTCCATACTTACATTCAATCGTCAATCAAATACAGATGGAGGTATTTTTAGCGAAAACTGAAATCGTGTATGAAACAAACTGGCGTCCGAAACGTCGACGATCAAATAAATCTGATAAAAATTGATCTAATTTTTTGTCTGATTTGATTTTTTCCTTATCAAATTAAACAGCCATTTTCTCCATCATCTTTATAAATATTTTATATTTTTGTCAGATGAGACCTAATCTAATTGCAATTATTATGTACGGAAGAAGGCAAAGAGCATTGTGGACGGCTTGGAGTTCTAGAAATTAAAGAAATGATTTCAGCCAAACAGGAGAGCCTCTATCTCAATTAATCTAATCTATTCAACTTCAACAGTCTTCTTCCCCTGGACCACCCATCCAGATGTTGGCATTTCTTCACTCTTGTTTATTCTCCAATTCTCGTCGTCGGCTTTTCAAACGCATACATATTTTATAGAAATATTTTGGTTTAAAAAAAAAAAAAATAGTAAATCATATTTATTAAATTAAAAAAGAAAGAATAAATCCCCAAGAATAATAACAAGAATTCCACGAATCAACCTTAGAACTAGAAAATTCTCTTTGATTTACTACTTGTTTTAAAAAAAACAAAATTTATTATTATCCCCATCGGAAAAATTTTATAATAAAATGTTACTAAAAAAAAAAAAACCTTTGAAAGGTGAAGAAAAAAAGGATTATTTATATATAAATATAAAGTACTCTATATTGATTAAACTGCACCTGCAGCAGCAACAACAACAACAACAAGAGGAGTGATTCTTTGTGCAAAATGCACACAGACATAGAAGAGAGGCGCCTGCTTGCTTGCTTGCTCGGTCTTACATAAAAACCCGATTCAATCCTTCTTCTTTTAATTGCGATTATTAAAATTAAATAACCTGCCATGAAGCTATGAATATTCATTTCCAAAGCACCATTTTTATGAAGTCATATAAACGGCTGAAAATTCATATAATTATCGACTCTCCCTCTCCCTCTATTCTTTTTTTTTTTATTATTATTAATTTATTTTTGCGTAATTTGGATAACACACATGAAAAGAGTTAAAAAAACAAAAAAGAAGAGGATCAAATTATTATTATTTTTTTCTTTAAATTCAAAATCTTTTTGCGACATATTATAGATTTAATTCTCCTAAAATAATTAAAATTTTCAACAATTGAAGAATTTAATAATTAATTTTCGACCATTTGTTAAGATCCATTGATTAAAAATTTTAATGATTTTAGGGGAATTTAATTAAAAAAAAAAACAAATTAAAATATTTTTTATAATTAAATTCCGCAAATCGTTTTTTTTTTTTTTTAATTATTAATATAATTATTAAATTTTCAATTGTTGAAAATTTTAATGACTTTAGGAGAATTAAAAAATATGTGACAAAAATAATTTTCCCCTCAAAAAGTGGAATTTTTTGATGTTTTCACTAAAAAAAAAAATTTTATTGGGTGAAAATTCTTTTTGTTGACATATTTTAATTATTTAATTCTCCTTAAGTCATTAAAATTTTCAACAATTGATTTTAGGAAAATTTAATAATATAATTAATAGACCATTTGTAAAGATCCATTGATGATTTTAGGAGAATTAAATAAAAAAAAAAAAAAATTAATTCTAACTAAATTCCGTAAATCGTTTTGTTTTTTAATTGTAATTATTAAATTCACAATTTTTGAGAATTTTAATGACTTTTGGAGGATTAAATATAATAATTAAATCTATATGTCACAAAAAGAATTTTTTGATGTTTTCAAGAAAGAAATAATAATAATCAATTTCAATTCAATTGGAGGAAAATTCTTTTTGCGACATATTTTAATTATTTAATTCTCCTAAAATCATTAAAATTTTCAACACTTCAAAATTTAATAATTAAATGAATAAATTATAAATTATAATTAAAAAACCAAAACGAATTGTGGTATTTAATTATAATTAATTTTAATTTTTTTTTTTTTTTTTTTTTAATTAAATTTTTCTAAAATCATTAAAATTTTTCAACAATGGATCTTTACAAATTTGAATAATGGCTTCCGGCGGCGAGCTTGCTTGTTTCTAGGGGGTCACCTATTGCTCCTATTTACGCCTCTTAACAACAGAGATCTCTGTGGCTGTGATTCTTTCTTATTGCCTTGAATATTATCATTTAGGATTTTTTACTCGGGATTGGTGACCCCGAGCAATCAGCGTGTGGAACGCCCCCCGGTAGCCATCGGTACATTGTATATTAAAAATTTATAATAAACTAGACGCAAAGCCCCGCCTTCAGCGGGGCTTTCCGCCAGGGGGCTGCCCCCTGGACCCCCCTGCTCGCCTTCGGCTTATATACATACCGGTACATTCATTTTTATAATATATAGATTATTTTAACGGTTAATTATTCATGAACTTAAGATTTTTTGTGAATCATATCCTTTCCGGGACTCTCCCGGTACATAGACAAAAAATTTACGCCGATATTTTAGAATTCAAAATGTAATAAATAATTAAAAAATCGTAAACATGGGAAAATATTTATATTTTGTTACCATGACAACTATTTCTCCTAATTTTTATTTTTTTCTTATTTTAACGGTTAATTACTCATTAACTTATTGTTATTTGTGAAACATAACCTGTCCGGGACACTCACAAACATACACAGAAAATTTCATCATAATTGGTTCAGTCGTTTAGGAGGGTTCAGTCACATACACACGTACAGAAGAATTATATATGGGGCATTCCACGCCAACTCGACCACTTCTGAACCCGACCATTTTTGATTTGGCTGAAAGTTTGTCATCTTTTTGTACCCTATTGAAAACGTGTTTGAGAATTTTTTCAGATTTTACGACCCAGCCAAAAAAAGTTATAGCATTTTCAAAAAACATCGATTTTTTTTTAAATAACCGTAAAACTGTCAAAAATTAACTTATCGGGACGATTTTTTTTTGAAATTTTTGTCTTTAAATGTACTTTTCAGAAAAAAATATGACAAAATTTTACAGATTCATCTTGAACGTTTTTTGACATTTTCGTAAAAAAACAAAAATTTCGGGATGAATGACACTTTTTTTTTAATTTTTTTTTTTTTATAAAAAACTTTGATTTTTTCTACAAGAAACATGGGCGTAACTAGGGGAATGCCAGGGGCCTGGCTCTCCCAGAAGCTCCTTGCCCCAAGAAAAATTGAGAAAATATGGGGCTTTCCAGGCCCACCGGAAGATGGCTGGTCCCATGGCCCCCCCTTCTATTTTTCTTGGGGCAAGGAGCTTTCTGGGGAGAGTCAGGCCCCCTGGCACTCCCCTAGTTACGCCCATGTTTCTAAGCTTTTACTTGACGCTTCAAATACTTCAGTAGTTGAATACACAACTAATTTTTAATTTTTCAGGATAAATGGAATTTTCTCGATTTTCATCACCCCTAACTATTATTATTATTATTTTTCTTCAATTTTCTAGAATCTCGGACAGTCCTGGAAGAATTTAAGAGCACCATCATGATAAATAAGCGGAGAAAAAAAATGTTTTTTTTTCAAAAATAAAAAAAAATAGAAAGCGAAATAATCCCACTCTGAAATTTTCAGAGCAATTGTAGAAAAAATCAAAGTTTTTTATAAAAAAAAAAAAATTAAAAAAAAAGTGTCATTCATCCCGAAATTTTTGTTTTTTACGAAAATGTCAAAAAAAACGTTCAAGATGAATCTGTAAAATTTTGTCATATTTTTTTCTGAAAAGTACATTTAAAGACAAAAATTTCAAAAAAAAATCGTCCCGATAAGTTAATTTTTGACAGTTTTACGGTTATTTAAAAAAAAAAATCGATGTTTTTTGAAAATGCTATAACTTTTTTTTGGCTGGGTCGTAAAATCTGAAAAAATTCTCAAACACGTTTTCAATAGGGTACAAAAAGATGACAAAGTTTCAGCCAAATCAAAAATGGTCGGGTTCAGAAGTGGTCGAGTTGGCGGGAATGCCCCATATATAAGAATAAATAACCCCTAAATGGCCTCTGTAACCGAAAAGGGTTTAAAAAAAAAAAAAGGATTTTTTACTACTTTTTCGACATCCGCGGGCTGTCCTTATTTTTTTTGAACACTCTGACTTTTTAGAACAAGTGGCGAGATCTCTACCTCTCTCAATTGAATTCCCCAAAATAAAAAATAATGATTAATTAAATGTGGTGATAATTCAAACGACTTC
The DNA here is from genome assembly GCA_023213315.1 of Euborellia annulipes. Lineage (NCBI taxonomy): Eukaryota > Metazoa > Arthropoda > Insecta > Dermaptera > Anisolabididae > Euborellia > Euborellia annulipes. The sequence goes on along the minus strand of JAKCPI010022410.1, from coordinate 19,371 downwards.
ACAAGTCCCATTTATTAAATAATTTTAATTTAATTTTCCAATTGGAAATAACAAAATGGCTATTAAATTAAAAAAATCTCCATTTATTTGTTAATTTGGTCGTCATTTAATTTTATTTATTTATTTTTTTGTTGTTGAAATCTCTCTCAAACATCAGACAGACAGACAGACAGACAGCCTTGAGTTTTAAAGCGAATGAATGTTTTGTACCCATTTTATATAAAATACAAAATTGGCGGTTAGAGTGGCTCATAAACGCCAACTTGTCAAGTTTATTATCGTCGCCGTTTTCTCTCTCTCTCTCTCTCTCTCTGAGCTAATTTCGATATTTTAATATCTTCTAAGCTACAACAACATCAAGAAGCTTTAACAAGTACTCGTAAGCTTGCTTTGATCATTTGCTCTTGGTGAACAGATGTTGTTGTTGTTGTATCGAGAGAAGAAAGATGCAGAAACACAAATCGCATCGTAAATAAGATTACATTTAATACGTATAATGAATAAATTTATTACACGCAGAAAATAACAGCTGATTATGGAAAAAATAATACTCTTTGATTGTTAGAGTCAGAGTGTTAAGAAGAAATCAAAAATTATTAAATTCCTTTGGTAGTAAGCCGTTTACAGTCTAACTGGATGATAGGCAACCCAAATGACACTATTGCTCTTCCTGGAGGCCTACAAGGGATTGACAAGTTTCGCTGCTGCATTCATTTTTCTAATTTAATTTCAACAGCTATAATTCTTCGTACTGTATATATCAATGACTTGCATTCTCGGAGGACACCTATCCCGATTTTCAGCACCCCTTGGCGTCGCTTAACTTCATTTCCTTTTATTATTTAAATAAAAAAGGTGTGACTTTTCTTCTCCCTCGATTTCCTTTCAATTCAATAAGACGGAAATTTAAGACGCGCCCCACGAAGCCCTCGTCCGATTGATTCGGTTTTTAATACGAGAGAACGCGAATTTGACCCCAAAGCAGATACGATTACTGATTTCTTGAGAGTCTTCCTTAAGAAACCAACCAAGTGGGTGGGGGAGGGGGGGGGGATGTCGTCGTCGTCGTCGCGACAAAATATTCGTTGCAATTAATAATTACAATTTTATCTCTCGTAGTGGAATTTTTCTCTTCTTATTTACTTTAGAATATAAACTGAAAATGATTCATTGTGGATATTTTCTGCACAATTTACACACATCACTCATCATTCTTATTTTATTTCAATTTAAACAAATTTGACTCAATATTCAACAAAAATCTTAATTTTTACTTTCTCTTACCTATGTATATATGTAATATATATATAGAGAGAAAGTATTGGATTCATGTCCAAAAATTCGATGTCGAGATTTTGATGGATCTTCACGTTTTGAGGTCCCCTGAATCCAAAAAAAGTGGTTTTCGCGACATGGTCTGTCTGTGGGTGTGTGTTCAATTTTAAGCATGAAGGAATTGAGCTATGAGGCTGAAATTTTATATTTAAGTTAAACACCCCCGGGACCGGAAAAATAAGCTTTTAATCAAAATCGGCCAAAGAGTACTAGTACTTTACTGATGTACTTTTTCAGTTTTTCGATTTTCTCAAAATTCGCTCTAACGATTTTGATTAAAATTCAAAAATCAATTATTTTTTAGATGCTCTTTCAAATGTATATTCTCGTTTTGACCTCAAAATTGTTTGAAGCACACTTTACTCTTGTGCTTCATAGGGAAGAATAGGAAAAATGGTTGCCATGATAACAAAATATAAATATTTTCCCATACTTATAAATTTTACATCTGAATTCAAATATTCCCTACTGCCGGTAATCGAAAGTTGTGTACTGTGCTTGTCACACCAGATTTTTAAATCTAAAAGTTGTATTAAAATAATAAATAAAATCAAGTCCCGATTTTGTATTTTTTATTGAGCTAACAAATGATCTGGTAATGAGCAAGGCAGCAAACTGAAATGAGAAATGTTAACATTTATTTCGTCGACGTTTCGGAAACGCGTCACTCCCATCTTCAGGACGAAAATAATTGTATTAATTTAAGAATATGAACACATGGTGCATAAAATATCTAACAAATTAAACAGTTGTATGAGATATACATATTGTTACAATTATTTCGACCTGTGAATGGGAGGGAGCCCGAAACGTCGACGAAATAAATATAAAAATTATTTATTTCTGTCGCCTTCCTTGATCAGAGTTTTGGGTTTTTTACATGATTTTGTAATTTTATACAAAAATCGCGGATACGCATGCGCGAACTCGGATAGAAAGGAAATTCAAATAAAATTTATTTATTTATTTTTTTTTGAGAGTTGATTTTTTACAGTTTTTTTACATCGGTCTAGTTTTATCCGTGGAAGTTTTATCCATGTATAAAACCATGTCTCGGCGGCATAAAACTTGACAACTCTGGTTCCTTATTCAAAAATTATATTTTTTTTTATGAAACCACAATGCAAGTGAAACTTTTTTTTCACTTGGTTTTTACAGTTTTTTTTTTTTTTTTACATCGGTCTGGTTTTATCCGAGGTAGTTTTATCCATGTATAAGAAAAAAACCACGTATTATACTCGGTGGAATAAAACTTGCCAACTCTGCCCCCCCCCACCCTACCCACGCCTTCACTAGAGGACTTGCGACAGTAGCGCACTCTCGTAGCGTAGTAAAGAAACCTGATGTGAGTCGTGTGTGACATCACAGCGTGTAATGCGACATGTAATAAGATGACGAAAAAATTTAAGGCGATGGAATAAAAGTTTCACTTTAAAAAATTAATTGTGTGCCTCTGCATATTATAAGCAGCAAGTATATGCACAATTTTATGATAATGATTTAAAAAATTTATAATTATTAAATATATTGTATATTCATTGATAGGATTAAAACCATATACAATTCAGGATATGGAATCAGTATATTGAAATAATTTAATTAATAAAAAAAATTTCAATCTTTTCTAATTTATACTTCGGAAAGACACTTTTTAATTGTGGGAGTTGGCATCTAATTAAAAAAAAATAATAATAATAATTATCACTGCTAAAAAGTGCTTCACTATATGGACCCTATTATGCAATAGTGTGTCAAGCGCCAAAAAAAAATTAAAAATTGAGTTAAGCACGGAATATTGTTTCAAATGATATAATTAATAATATTTTTTATAAAATATGTCCGAAAAAAATTTATATTTAATGTTACTTGCACAATTGACAAAAAAAAAGTTATATAAAATCCAATGATATCAAAAAACTTTGAATGTAATTTTGTCAAAACTCGGTAGCTGGCGCTTGACACACTAATGCGTAACAGGGTCCATATAATAGAATCTCGTGATTTAGCCAGACAGTAGAGCAAACAGCAGCTTTTAATTAGTGTGCGGCTCGTCACACCACATCTTTGAATATAGCCTACATGTAAATATGAATATTAAATGAATTCTTTGAATCTTGTGTAATTATTAATAAAAATAAAGCATAAAATTGTCGGAAATTATTTATTTTAACAGTTAACATAATCACAGTCTTATTTATATTGGATACAGACAGGTTCGTTCGTTTGGGAGAGGGAATTCTAAAAATAAATTAATAATTAACGTTATAATTATTATGTTCTTAGGGACAATTTTATAAGAATGTGTCCTATTTTAGAATTTTGTTGACTTTATTAAACAAAATTTCCATTTCACTTTTGTGAAGAAATTCTCAACTCTCTCATAGCCGACCGATACTTGGAAGATATTTGCGTTATTAAATATTCATAGACTAAATACACAGTGCGCGTCAAAAAAAACGTAACATTTTGTTTCTTCTTAAGAAGACCTGTTCTAATCTACCTTAATGATACTCGGTTCAATGAAGAATAGAAATGGCTCTGGTGATGATTGACTAAGGAGCTCAATGAGGAAAGGCAGCCAGCATAAATAAAAACTTTTATATTATTTCGTCGACGTTTCGGGAGCGCGTCGCTCCCATCTTCAGGACGAAATAATGAGTTGGAGAACATTATAATGTATATACAACAAATATATAACAATCTATCTTGGTCGGCGTTTGAGACTATTATTATTATTATTAATGTTTATATATGGACCGTTTATTTTTAAAGTGGTTTAAGTCCATTTAAAAAAAAAATGAGATATCACATAATTTATGCTTAAATTAATGTAAATTTTCTATCTATAACTAGCTAGTGGTAAATTTCTTAAAAAAATTGGTCAGTAAATAGATTTTTTATTAATAAACAGATATGTTAACCTCTCATTTTCTCGAAACAATAGAAAATGGACTTACACCACTTTCAAAATAAACGGTCCATATAATACCACCGTCCATAGCTTGCATCACATACCAATTGATTATATAAACTTTATAAAGTGCCCAAACTAGGTATCAGAAAGAATGAATTATTTGCCTATAAAAAAAGCCAGTGTGATCCTGTAGTGAGGTATATGGCTGAGGCTAATATGTTATGTAACAAAGTGAATTTTTTTACAAGCCCTTTAAATAAATTCATAAATGAAAGTATAAAGTGTTTGAACTAGATAGTGTCTATTAGTGTTTTTTAAATAAATCGTGCAGTATACAAAGGCTTTCGCTGTTCTACTGCGCTATTGTTGCATCTCGGCTCTCGGAGCTTAATCCACTGGGATAGGTAAAAGTTTCCCAGTGATGATTAACACTGAGAAGTGCAATAACTCTATTATTATTATTATTTACTATTATTTCGTTTGATATTCACCTGGACAGCCTAAATAATATATCATACAATTGTTAAGTTGATGAAAGTGCCGCGCTCCCGAAACGTCGATTAAATAATATAAAAGTTTTTATTTTTGCTGGCTGCCTTCCTCATTGAGCTCTTTAGTCAAACTTATTGATACTCTAATTTAAAAAACATTTAATATGAAATATCTTCTACATTTTTAAGTAAATTTAACACAAATACATATCATTTTAATCAATTTAAATAAAACAAAACAAAAATGTCGATTTTCAATTTGAGGGACAAATCAACACAATCTCGATATGTTTATTTGGATATTAATTAAAAAATTTTGTTTTGTTATGGCTTGGTTTAGTTGGTAGCGCGCCTGGACCAAGGGTCGCGGGCTTGGATCCCAGGCACCGTCAGATGATTTTATTTAAGTCTCAATTAAGAATAACACCCATTATTTTCTCTTTATTATATTGTTACCCTATAGGCGAATTAGCCACAATTATTAATAATTTAATTAATTATAAAAAATAAAATATGAGAATACTATTTGATTAAATATTATGTGATTTCGTATCTAACAAATATTAATTAATAATATCAAATTCATTTCATCTTATTATACAAAAGAATTATTTTGCAATTTTATATTAAATAAATTATAAATTTGATTAAATTGAAAATTTTGTGCGGCGACGATGACGCGAAAGGGGTGCGCGCGCCGCGAAGAGACAAAGGGTGAAACGGTATTGAGAGCCTAGATGCCGGAGAGACTACACGTCTTGTATTACACTCTCTCTCAACTCTTTATAATTGATCCCAATTTCTCGTCAATTACAATTAATTACACCTTTAATTTACTCTCAATCAACTACAACAAATTATATATTTTGTGATGTGTTAAAAAAAAAAACCACCGAAATTCATATCTTCAAAGAAGAATCACATTATCAACGACCATTGGTCACTTCACCGCTGGCTGACTTGGACCACCACCGGTAGCAGCAAATGTCTTCGTGGGAGCCACATCAAAGATAAGATTTTCATCGGTTCCCTTTCCCCTCAGTGCAGTGCTTAATAAAAAGCTAGCTATATTCAATTATAAAAAATTTGCATCCAAGCTTGGTATTAAATATAAATAAATATTAAAAATATAAAATACTAGACGCAAAGCCCCGCCTTCGGCGGGGGCTTTCCGTCTAACCAGGGGGCTGCGCCCCTGGACCCCTGCTCGCCTTCGGCTATATACATACCGGTACATACATTTCCCTTTTCATTTTTATATATAGAGTTTATTTTAACGGTTAATTATTCATGAACTTCAGATTTTTTGTGAATAATATCCTTTCCGGGACTCTCCCGGTACACAGACACGCCGATATTTTAGAATTCAAAATGTAAATAAATAAAAAAAAATCGTAAACATGGGTAAATATTTATATTTTGTTACCATGGCAACCCTTTCCCCTAATTTTTATTTTTCTTATTTTAACGGTTAATTACTCATTAACTTATTGTTATTTGTGAAACAAAACCTGTCCGGGATTCTCACAAACATACACAAAAAATTTCATCATAATTGGTTCAGTCGTTTAGGAGGAGTTCAGTCACATACACACGTACAGAAGAATTATATATATAAAAGATTAAAATTAACATAAAAATTGAAAACTTTGAACAATCAATAATTTTAATTACACGTTAATCTTAATTAGTATAATTAATAAAACTAAATCATTTTCATTTATATATCAAAGAAGCAGATACTCGTTACAATTAAAAACATAAAAAAAAAATATTTCTTTTTTGAATAAATTAAAAACACATATTAATCTGAAAAATCTCGACTTTCCTTTGTTTACCCCCCACAACTTTAAATTTAAGAGATTTCTTTTCAGCACATTAATATAACAATATCAATCCCCGGCTAACGTTTCGGTTCCTTCATCAGAACTGCGATTGTGTGCATTTTTCAATTATTATTGCTGTTATGACAACAACTAGCACTATTTTATGATAAAATGATTGCATTCCATTTCCTCTTAGTTGGCGACAAAAATAGCAATTTTTTTTTTTGTTTTCTTTTGTTGGCAAATTTATATTTGCAACATTCTTCTTTTTTTTTTTTTGCTGCTTTGTATTAACTTGCTGTTGTTCTGACCTTATTTCTAGCCTTGTTGTTTATATATTAACAATTTATGACTTTAGGTACGGTTTACAAAATTTATGTTTTTTTTCTTTTTCTCTTTCTTTTCTTTTTCTTTAGGATTTTTATAAATAAACAAATATGGCTTTGCTTATGCAAATGAAGGGGAAGTTGCTTGCTTCTTTTTATAACAATTCTTTGCTTGTTTTATTTCCCTAATCTTCTGGTCAACGTAACGTCTTTCTGATATCATGGATTGAATTAAATGCTTAATAGACAAAAAAAAATCGATTAGTATTGCAGAGGTTTAGGCTGCTTTCAAATTTATTATTTTGCCAATGGCTAAAGAGGCAGAATATAAAAAATAATTGTGTGGTTTTATGAAAGCACGATGCAAGTGAAACTTTTTTCGGATCGTAGCCGTTTAACTGAAAATTTTCAGAAAATTAAGGGATATTAAAATCGCGTTTTTAATATTAACTTAATAATTGGAAAATGGCAAATCAATAGACGCATGTTAAAAACTGAGAACAATATTTATTTAGTAATTGAATAATTTTAAATTATTTTAAATATTATATTTTATCAATTTAAAAATTGAATAATTAAATCTCACAATTATTTTTTTATAATTCGTCATATATATTAAATTTCAACTATTTTTGTCGTCACAGCCTTGTGACGTCACGGCTTGTAGCGTCACGGCCTTTGACGTCACGGCTTGTAACGCGACATGCTGATAGAAGAGCGAAAAAATTTTGAGGCCATCAAATAAAAGTTCCACATTTAAAAAAAATATTATTTTAAAAATTTACCAAACCACTGTCGGTTTCGATAGCATTCTGATTATCTTCCTCAGCATATATTGAATTGGATCGATTTTTATTAATTATACAAAAATGCCAAAAAAAAAAAATTAAATCAAAGAAAGCGTTCATGTGTTTGTGTTTGTGTAATGGTCAATCAGCCACTCAACTGCCTGCCTGGCCCCCTTCATCATCATCATCGATGACTCAAAAAAAAAAAAAAAAAGGGTGGATCCAACCCCTATCATATCGCATGCATCGTTGACGCTTATATAAAACTGGAAAAAAAAAGAAACAATCCCCCCTCTCGTTAAATTTTAATGATGTGATGAAGCCTTCGGTTTGGCTTGATAGCAAGCAAGCAAGCAAGCAATGTGTGTGTGTCAAAATCTCGGAGCCAAGGGCTTGTCGCTTCAATGAACAGACCTACGGGCCCCTCCCCTCTCGTGGTCAACCGCAGATGGGGGAATTTTTTTTTTTTTAAATTACCACTTGCGAAATCGAATTAACGACCAGATTTTTTTTTTTTTTTTTTTGTTAAACTCATAATAAAGATATTTTTTTAATAATAATAATAATAATAATAAGGGTTGCTTTCTATATCTGTGTAGTTAAAAATAATAAAATGTTTCGATTCAAACTCCCAATTACGTAGAATGGTCCCTTCCTTTTGTGACTAACTGACTGTAAACCCCATCCAGGATGATTAATTCAGAATAGGCCACCTCTTCAAATCTGGTGGGAGTGCTCGCACACCACACGACTCTCTCTTACCGCCAGGGGCGCCGGAACGAATTTGAATCAGGGGGCGGGGGGGCAAAATTTTTTTTTTTTTAGAAAATTAAAATAATTTAATATGTTCAAATAGTATAAAACAAAAACAAATCTACTATAAAACTTTAAAAATTTTAAATAAAATCATAAATTTAATAAAATTAAAATTTTAAAAAATTTGATAGTGATTTTATCAAAAATTTTTGGAAAAAAATGAATTTCTTACTCTTTTAATTTTTTTTAATAAGGCAGTGGTCTTCAGAAGATTTCAATGACAAAATGAGAATATACATTTTAAAGAGAATCTAAAAATCTGGTGTGACTGGCGCACAGCACACAACTTTCTCTTACCTTCGGTAATCGAAAGTTGTGTTCTGTCATTTTTTTTAAATATTTTCCCAAGGAACATATGAATTCAGATGTAAAATTTATAAGTATGGGAAAATATTTATATTTTGTAACCATGGCACCATTTCTCCTATCTTTTCTATGGAGTACAAGAGTAAAGTGGTCTTCAGAAGATTTCAATCGAAAATGAGAATATACATTTTAAAGAGCATCTAAAAAATAATTGATTTATGAATTTAAAAAAAAATCGTTGCAGCGAATTTTGAGAAAATCGAAAAAAAACTGAAAAAGTACATCAGTAAAGTACTAGTACTCTTTGGCCGATTTTGACTAAAAGCTTATTTTCACGGTCCAGGAGGGTACAAAACTTAAATATAAAATTTCAACCTCCTAGCTCAATTCCGTTCTTGAGATAGCTTATTCACATGACACACACACACACACGGACAGACAGACCATGTCGCGAAAACCACTTTTTTTGAATTCAGGACTCAAAACGTGAAGATCCATCAAAATCTCGACATCGAATTTTTGACATGAATCCAATACTTTCTCTCTATATTTATATTACATATATAGATAGGTAAGAGAAAGTAAAAAAGCCAAAATATTTTTTTTATTTCTAATTTATTCACAACAAATTGAATCGAGTAAGTTAGAAGAAATTATTCCAGTGCATAATCTTGAACAAGCTCAAATTACATAATAATTATATTTTATACTTATTTGTTTATATATATTGTTTTATAGAATTAGTTAAAAAGGTTCTGATGAAGACCGAATCGTTGCGTTTGTTGTTTTCAACATAAAACAGGAGAAGAAGGAATTTTATTTTAATCAATTACTCTTATTCTAATTGAGTAAAGAATTTGGTTTTGTCATGAATTTGAATATCTGTTAATTTAAATTTCCAGAAAATTGAAATTTAATATATATTATCAATTATAGAATAATAATTGTGAGATTATATCTATATTTCAATTTTATTTTAATGAATTTGTAAAGTTTTTTTTTTCCCCCATTGGCAATAGGGAATTTTTCAAGGGTGTGTTTGGCAGGAGGGGAAGCGTGGAGGGGCGGGGAGGGGAGGGGGGCCTTTAAGGTCCAACCAAGACTAGGAATGAAAAAAATAAAATACTATTTTCATTACTGTGAGTGTAACCTCTTGAGCTACGAATAAAAATGCCCAGGGAAAATATACGTATATGGCCGGTTGCTTCACACCTAGTCAACTAGCAAACTTATCCGACCGATCATCGATATAGTATACAAGAACACGCGTAACCTTCAAGTTAAAAAAAATGATTTTTTTCACATATAATTTAGCTATCTGAGGAAGTTTTGTAATGTTAGCAACTTAAAAAAGGCATTATTAAAAATTCAAATAACGAATTAATTTTTTTCACATAAAAAATTAAAAAAGGTTTGTTTCTAATTTCACCCTCTTAGTTTTTAGCTAATTAACTACGGTCTGGGCTCTTATTTGATCATTTTTCTCATATAAGGAGAGTTTTGTGAAGTTAGCAACTTAATAAAGGCCTCATTTATAGAAAATAACCGGCTTGTGTTGCTAATTTCACCCCTTATACCGAACTTTGCTTTGCTTAGCTAACTACTATCTGGGCTCTTATTTAATCATATGCTGAAAAGACTCGAATTCGACCGATAGCCTAGTTAATTAGAAGTGAAGCACCCGTCCATTTTAACTAAATAAAATAAAATTTATTTATTTAGTTACTTGCTTTAAAAAGACGAATCGAATAACAAAATTTTATTTGAAAATTACAAGATTCAGGCGTTGGGTCCTCTTTTTTTTTAATAGCTATAATAAATTATGTGGGTGAGCAATGGAGAGTGAAAGAGAGAGGGGAGAGGGGGATGATGGTTATACCCAAGGGTCGTTTTTAGAAGAAAAAAAAAGATTTCCCTCCCTCCCTCCTCTCTCTCGCCCCCGGATGGACGGCGCCACTCACACTTTAACATGACACAACAATCTGGAACGAATAGAAAATGATAAAATACCATTTGTGGGTCTTCAGGAAAGACAAGCAGCAGCTCTAAAAGAAGGGGGGGTGGGGGGAGGGGGAAATCCGTTTTATGCTATTATCAGCAAGTGAGTTGATATTCGGCTTTAACAAGTCCTTACTTCAAGGACAAGGCAAAACAGTAGGGGAGATTTTCTTCTTCTCTATTACGAGAACAAGATTTGATCAAGATAGCAAGGGGACAGACAGACAGACGACACTCTCTTTAAATTGCATTGCATTCAAAGATACTTGTTGATTCAGAGATTTAGTCCATTTTACTTATATTAATCAGGGGCGTATATAGAAATTTTGTTCGGGGGGGGGGCGAACTCATTCAGGAGCGAAGTGTTTTTCCCGATAAGATGGCGTAGTGTGTCATAAAAAGTATGCCCAAAAATCAAGTAATTCAAAAATTTGCCAAGAGATGTCAGAATGGTAGCTAATAATATTTAATGCATTTGGTTGATTTTCATTGATCTTTTAACAATAAATACTGTTATAATATATATTATGTATCTTTTATAAAAGCATAAAAATATATAAATATTAGGCCAGATATAGGCTAATACTATATCGGCTGTTAGACTAGCCTGCCATCTATTGCAAGAATGCTGAACTAATTTGACAGTTGATTTTTAAATAAATCATCTAAGCTTATTTTAAAAATTTCTTAATTAATATGTGATTAATAATAACAATTTTAAATTTAAAAAAAAATTAAAGATTATTGGGACAGATTGTTTTTTTGTATTTGCTTGATAACATAAAAATTAATTACGATAATTTTTTAATAAGTCATTAAAAAAATTATAGCTCGATGTTCCAACAATCTCTTACGAAATTAATTCATTTAAAAAAAAACCGCATTGAAAAATTTCTTATAATAGTCTAGTTTTTTTTAAAGTACGTTTAGACATCGCTCCTGAACCCCCATAAACCGAAAATAAAATTCTTTTATTAACAAGTATTTCGTTTAAAGTATAAAAGAAAGGGCTAAGATGTCAAAAAATACTCAAATTTAATAGATACCTGATACTTTCCGTTCGATACGATACCAAATACAAGTATCGATACTTTTTTGATACCACATCCCCGGGCACTAAATTCACTGATTGATTGTGTAATTAATAAGATTTAATAAAATTTTTAAATATAAATTAAAAATTGTCTTAAATGAATGTAAACACATTGACAGGAGATTTAAATAATTTAATTAATAAAAAATTTCGGATATTTTCTAATTTATATTCCGGAAAGACACTTTTTAATTGTGAGAGCTGCAATCGAAGTTTATTAAAGAAAAAAAATAATAAAATAAATGATAATAATTAATTGCCGCTAAAAAGAACGTCGCTTTATGCGCTCTACTAAAACGAATAACAAACGAATAATAGATAATTATTAATAACGTTATTAAGTACGTTTAGACGTCGCTCCTGAACCCTCCGCCCTGAGATCATTTTGCGGGGCACAACGTGTATTTCCGTTACAATTTTTGGCACGATTGCAATCCCCCACTGCGGCTTCGTCCATTCATTAATAATTCCCAATGCCATTTGTTCTCCCCTCTCTCAATCTTTACATATTTAAAAACACATATATTTTAAAATTTATTTGACAAACAACATGTTTATTAATCCTTTTTTATTTTTTTTTGTTTTCAATTCCTAAACACCCTGTTTATGCTTATTATAATTAGAATCTCTCTCTCTCTCTACTTTGTCCTATTTTAATGCTAATTTTCTCTAGTTTGAATCGGCCGACTAATAAATGATCAATAATTTCATTATTTTATTAACGGCCTATTGTAAAACTCGGAAGAAAACACCTTGAGAGGTGACAGAGAGCAATTGAGAGAAAAAACACTCTCGGCCACTTTCTTTATTATGCCGTTTTAATATTATTCTATGTATTTTATGAATACACCACACTTAAAAATGCAACGCTTAAAAGTGCACGAAGGCTTCTAGACCACATAGAGATATGGGGCTTTTTGCATCTATATATTCAATTCACTAATGTCCGTCTGTCTGTCACGCTCTATTTAGGCAACTTCCCATTGGAATTTTGAAATGAGATTTTATATGTATAAAGAGGACCTTCTCGGGATTACAGGAAAATTATTTTCATCCCGAAATTCCTATAACTTTTTGAGTTATTAATTTTTAAAGTTACGATTTCTCCCATAGGAAATGTATAGAGTAATATTTATGTATTCTTTTCATTTGTGTATTCCATGAATGTAAACAAATCCTCAAGCAGACACTGGATTGGAATGGAATAATAATAATTTTCTTTTCATAATTAAGAGGAAAAGGCGAGGATCCTCCGCAGGCGGGCCCGAGCCAGCTGAGAGGGGTCCAGGGGGGCGTCGCGGCTAATTTGATTCAGAATTCTTTAAAACTAACCTGAAAGATCAAAAATCTTAAAAAAGAATTATCATTTTTTTTTTTTTTTTTTTTTTTTTAAAGAAAATTAGAAATTTTTTCGATGTTTTTCAATGATTTCAGGATATTTTTTCACTTTTTCACTCATATCTTCTAAATGGTTTAAGATATGAAAAATATCTGAAAAATAAAAATAAAATTCCATGTCGAGATTTTGATGGATATACACGTTTTGAGGTCCCCTGAATCCAAAAAAAGTGTTTTTCGAGACATGGTCTTTCTGTCTAAATCAATGAACAAAATATCTCAAGAACGAAAAGAGCTATGAGGTTGAAATAATATATTTAAATAAGGTACCTTCCTGGACCGTGGAAATAAGCTTTTAATCAAAATCGGCCAAAGAGTACTAGTACTTTACTGATGTATTTTTTCAGTTTTTTTCTATTTTCTCAAAATTCGATCCAACTATTGATGGAATGTGGCTGTGAGATATCAATGAGTGATGTGGAGGACAGCAGCCAGATAGGTAGCCTCTATTTAATAAAACAGACTCGACTCCTTTAAACAAACCGTTTCGGCTACATTTATCACGTCATCTTCAGTTGTTCAAGAGTCTTATGGGAAAATAGAGTTGTCATATTTGATTTTTTTTTTCATAAGCGAACATTTGTATTACAACAATGTAAATATAATAGTCAGTATGATGTTACACTGAAGAGAAATTTCGAAATGTCAATTCGCTCCAACGATTTTGATTAAAATTCATAAATCACTTATTTTTTAGACGCCCTTTAAAATGTATATTCTCATTTTGCCATTGAAATCTTCTGAAGCACACTTTACTCTTGTACTTCATAGAAAAGATAGGAAAAATGGTTGCCATGATAACAGAATATAAATATTTCCTAATTCTTATAAATCTTACATCTTGAAATTCGAATGTTCCGTACTGTCCGGAACTAAATATATGTCGACACAAAAAATCTGGTGTGACAAGCACAGTTCACAACTTTCGCTTTCCTAAGGTAAGAGATAGTTGGGACAATCACACCATATCTTTTGAATGGTAAGAGATATCTTCAATCTCTCATATTTTCTAATAAAATTCTCCATTAAAATTTGTCCGCCCGCCCGCACACTTGGTTTGTCCGTTATAGGGATTGTTGTATTTGGAGCTGTTAATTGTTAAGAGGGGGGGGGGGGGGTAAAGTCTTGAGGGTAGATGGTGGGGGGCCCCGCCCCTCCACAAGTCAGCGCCGCCGCCGCCGCCCCCGCAGAGGCCCCGTGCTGTGTGTGTGTGTGTGTGTGCTGCTCCTCCGCAGCAAGCAAGCAAGCAAACAGCCTCTGAAGCGTTTGGGAGTAGGAGTAGTCAAGTCAGTCTCTTTGGAAGGCCCTTCGGCGTGTGTGTGTCCCTCGTCTCTCTCTCACACACACATCTCGGGCATGCTTACCTACTCCAGCTTCTACCACCCTGCTGCTGGCCACGTGAGTCATTTGCTTACAATTAAGGCGACATTCTTTTCTTTTTTGATTAATTTCTATCGTATTCAAAGAACGTGATGGTTAATTTACAAATCAATTGAAAATTCAAGATTAAAAAAAAAAAAACTGGTGTGACTGAGATCGCATACCATCACTCTATTGGCAGAAAATTCATCTTTAAAAAAAAATATATTTTTAACAGCTAACGTTTCGGCTTTTGTTAAAGCCATTTTCGGAGTTGTTGTCATTATTTACATACACTGGTGGACAAAATTAAGAGATGGAAAGCGTTTTCCATACAGGGTATCCTCACTTTCTCTGCCATCTTTCATCATAAAGTTCAGACCTCTTGCCAATGCCATTGTTGTTTTGCACACTTCATTGTCATTACAAAAAGCAATATTTTTATGGATAAATAAATAAATTTCTTTTCTTTGTATTCAGTATTTCTTGAGATATTTGGGAAAATGTTTTACATCTCTTAATTTTGTCCACCAGTGTATGTATATTCGGTATTGACTTTTGATACATTTTTTTCTTTCACCAATACAATATTTCTTCTTGCTTAAATGGCAGTACAATATCATCTGATGTTTCTAAGTGTTTTTTTTTTTATAGCTGTATTTTGATGTGAAAGGAATATATAGTTATGATTTCAATTATGATTATTAGTAAAATAACATAACGATAATGTCGAAACCGAAACGTCAGCCGTTGATTAATTTTTTTTTTTATAGGAAATTGAAATTATTTATTTATTTATTTATTTATTCTACCACACAAAACAGACTTACATTTACAGCTTGAGCCAAATTGGATGGACAGCTAGTGATTATTTTATTGACTTAATACGTATTTCGACTTCAATAAAAGACTTTTTCTCTTTTTGAATTAAAATCACACACGCCAATAAAATAATTTTGAAACATATAGCATAGTATATAATTTCAATTTCCTATATTTCAAGTTTCATCTAGTGCTTACGGTCGTTAGAATCAATTTAATAAAAATTTTGAAATAGAATTATTGGCTGCCTTTTTCTTCTATTTTCTACAAAATTGAGTTGTTTAATAGGGTGGGCCGTTTCGCCACCCTTTATCGGTGCGAAATTTGGCAAAAGTGGACCACTCAAATGGACATAATTTTTTTTTTTTTTTTCAAATCCTACATTATCTTCTGTGAGAATATTTACATCAAAGTTTCGAAATTTCGACTGAAAATCCTGAAATTGTTATTAAGTTTAGTTGGGTTCTAAAGCGACCATATTTTTGGACAACGAGATGTCACTTGCGATGAACACTGACTGACATTCTAGCCTGAAAATGTCAGTTATATGCCCTTGGAAGTGCCAGAGGTGCCTCCTCTGGGGTCGAAAACGGGGCAAATTCAGATCTCTGGCCCTTCCAGGGGCATATTCCTGACGTTTTGAGGCTAGCATGTCAGTCAGTTTTCATCGCAAGTGACATCTCGTTGTCCAAAAATATGGTCGCTTTAGAACCCAACTAAACTTAATGACAATTTTGGGATAGTGTTCAAGGTAATAAGAAATAATTTCCAAAGAAGAATGCAGCCAATATAATTTAATAAAAATTCCTAATCACTTGCTGACGTTTCGGTTCGTGTTTGAACCATCATCGGAGCTACAAACATGAAAAATAATAGAAACATAAGATATTTTGTTTTACAAATACCTATTAAATTAATTAATCACACCTGTGATTTTGTGTCTTGTTTTTAAACAATACATATAGTAGCAAAGATGGAGTAAATTAATATTATAATATAAAATAAATCTCAATATAACACATTTTGGGATTTTTCAGTCGAAATTTCGAAACTTTAAGGTTAAAATTCTCACAGAAGATATTATTCAATTTTGTAATGTCCATGTGGGTGTGCCACATTTGCCGGGTATTATTACATTTCACTCCAAAAAAAGTGGAAAAACTACTTTACTCACAGCAGTTTATTAAATATTATCGGAATAACAATAAATTCAACTTACAAAGGTTTTTTTTTTGTTTTTGTTTTTCGATGTGAAAAACGTCAGAAGTGAGGGAGGGAAAAAAAAATTGCCAACTTGACCCCTTGGCTACGCCCTCTGCACACATTCCTTTCCTTCTTCATCAACCTTTCTTTCTTCTTTTTAAGGAAAATTTTAAGAAAAGAGATCTAATGAAATCTTTGTCATAGAGTCAATATTACTTGGAACTCCCCCCTCCCCCCCCTCCCCCGCCCCCCGCCCGCCCATTAATTATGATACAGCCAAAAGAAATAATTAAATTAACACATTTATTAGGAGAGCATATTTAATTTTTCTAAAAATAAAATGTCTTCTTTATATCCCTTGGAGTTTATAAAAAAAAAAAAGAAAAAATAACCCCTTAAAGGCTTCTTTTTTTTTTTAGTCTCAACTCGTAAAGATGATTTACTCAAATGACAGTAGGCGCAGCGCAGCGCCTACTACTACCCTTGTCAAAATTATCTAGCGTTTGACCTAGGGCAACATTTGAGTTTCCCTAGGCCGGTTTCTTCACTTCTAGTCAACTAGCACAACTTACAATACTAAGCCAGTACAATATTATTGTTAATATTTAAATGTAAATGATGGTAACCTCCAACACAGGTCTCCTAAGGAGGTAATTACCTAATTTTTGGAAAAATTTATTCAACTTAATTTAATGTATTTTTTCTTTCTTTTGTATCCAGAAATAAAATTTTTTATTTTTATTATCTGATGGATAAAGAACATGCTTAACCTTCGAGTTAAAATAAAAAAAAAATGTCAAAATAAAATTCAATAATTATGAAGAAGACCGAAATGTCATTGCTGTCTTGCTTTGTTTCAATGGCGATCTCAGGATTTTATAAAGATAGGAGGCGGGGGGGGGGTGTCTGTTGGAAGGGATACATGCACGATGATATCTGGATATCTTAAAAGATATCGATATTTTTTGAAAGTCGAATGATAATGATGATGCTAATATTTTGAAAATAATCGCCATCGGCATTTTAATGCTAATACATAAGAGCTGAAACCCGCCCTCGGGGCTTGGTGTAGAGGTTAGCGTAAACCAAACGTCGCGGGTTCGGACCCCAGGCAGTCCGATGATTTTATTTAAGCCATTTGGATACCAAATGGCTTAAATAAGAATGCCTGGACCCCATATATGTATATTAAATCAATAACGGTTATCGTAAAAAGTCTTATATGGCCTAAGTTGCCGAAAAGACTGTGTGAATGTGTGTGTGAGTGTGAGTGTGAATGAGAAAAAAGTGTGAATGTTAAAAAAAAAAAAAGACTGAAACCCACTCTATACAAAAATAATTTTGCCCTTTAATTTCAATTCACACTCACCTTTGTTGACTTTTTTTGTTTTTATTTTTATCTGTTCACTAGATGCATGTCATTTCCTTAACATTTTATTATTTAGCAGTTAATCAGGTCTATCCTCTAAGCCACCTTTTTTGATTGGAGGCCCACAGTATACAGACAGGGTGTTTCAAAAAGGACTTTACAACTGTGAAAATTCACATAAATTTATACAAAGAACCTATAGAGGCATAGAAGCGTAGCCACGGGGGGGGGGGTTTGGGGGTTCAAACCCCCCCCATCGGACCCAAGCCATGACCAGATATTTAAGCTCTATAATACAAAATACTTTTTCTCTCTATATATTTCATATATAGTGTAAGAGAAAGTAAAATATAATAATTTTCTCTAGCTTAAAAAAAGAAAATATAGAAAATATTATAATTCTTTGGGCGATTTTATTAAAAACTTATTTTTTATGGTGGGGAAGTAAAAGTTAAAAAAAAAAAAAACACATAACACAACACCTTAAAAAAAAAAAAGAAAACAAAAACACACACACACACCCACACACACACACACACCCCCCCCCACACACAGACATGCGAAAACCACTTTTTGGATAGGGGACCCCAAAAGGGGAAAATCCCTCAAAAACACTCCCGAAATTTAATTTTGAACCAAACTATTATTTATATATATATATTAATATATAATAGGTAAGAGAAAAGAAAAAAAATTAAATAAAACGCAAAAAATTCGAGAAAATTCAGAATTTTCCCATTGAAAAGAATTGATTTTTGTTATGCTTTATAAAAAATTAAAGCCGCTTAAAATTGATTAAATCTCGCAAATGAAAAATAATAAAAATTATTATATAAATAAATTTTTTATTTTTTTCTTAAAGAGAACTGAGATGGGACTCTGGTCAAGAGAAACAGAGTGAATCCGGTATTTTAGGGCCATAGACATAAAATTAAGAGTTGCATTTTTTATTGCCTGATACGAGGTGATTGAAAAATTGCGGCACTTAATTGAGAAAGGGGCGGGCCCGAGCCACCTCGAGGGGGGGGTCCAGGGGGGGGGGCTAGTCATATATTTCATTAGACGCCTTATACTGCCCTATTAGTTGGGGTGGGGGGGGAGAAATAATCCTAAACCCCCCCCCCCCATCAAAAATTTCTGGCTACGCCTATGTATAGAGGTGATTGTAGTGTCAATTTGTAGAGTTTTTACTTCAAACAAAAGATGTTCTTCCTTTGGTTAGCCTGCACACATCTCTTCGGTAGTCAATTGCTTCCCATACTCTTTAGTTTGAGGTAAAAAAAAAAAAAAAACTTGATGTGTTTCTCTTTAAACAACACTAAAACCA
>JAKCPI010022409.1:0-10528 GCA_023213315.1 Euborellia annulipes | reverse complement strand
TTCAATGATAATAATTAAGATATTTGTCTCCAGCTTTTTTTTTTTTGCCTTCCATGCCTTTAGCCCTTGGCCAAGGGCACTTTTATTAACTACATGAGTCATAAAATTACATAATCAAAAATTGAACATAGATAACAAAAACATAAATACAAATATAGATACTGTGTATGTAAAAGAAAACGTTCATATAAACAAAATAAAGAGTATAAAAAACATGAATTTTAAGAACATTTGTATGTAAACAAAATTAAGTGTTTACAATGAAAGTCTGTCTGTGCCTAGGTGTATTTTTTTTTGGAAACGAGGATACTGCCAAAAGTGTAATTTCAAATTTTCTTTCTTTTTACTTATTAAATTTAAAACCAATATATATAATTGCAGAGTAAGTCCGGCCTGTCCGTCTGTAACGCTCTGTTTGGCCTACTTCCAGTTGGAATTTTGAAACAAAAGTTTGCAAGCATAAATAGGGAGGATGATATGGAGTGTCCAGGAAAAAATATTCAGGTTCCCAAATTTCTATAACTTTTGAGTTATTAATTCATAAAGTTACGATTCCTCCCACAGGAAATACATACATGAAATCTTTATGTATTCTATGAATGTAAAACAAATCATCAAGCAGGCAATTGGATTGGAATTGTAATAATAATAATAATAATAATTTTGCCCACGGCGCTGGAGCAAGCTTGGAGCAAGCTTGGGTAGCGTGCTAACCTCGAATACCAAAAGTCGCGGGTTTGGACCCCAGGCAGTCCGATGATTTTATGTAAGCCATATTTGGATACCAAAAGACTTAAATAGAAATGCCTGGGAATTCCCCAATGGATATATTTATTACAACGGTTATCGTCAAAGTCTTAAATGGTCTAAGTTACCGAAAAGACTGTGTGAATGAATGAAAGAAAAATGTGTGAAAAAAAGAAAAAGAAGAAAAGGTGAGGATCCGCCGCAGGCAGGCCCCGAGATCACTGGCGGTGGGTTCCAGAGGGGCGAAGCCCCCGTCTAGGCGCCCCGGCTGTGATTTAAAAAAAAAGCAATAATGTTGCAAACGTTAAAAAAACAAAGAGATTAAATACCGTAAAATTATATCAAAGAGTTTCTATTTGCGATGACGTATCTTTTTTTATCATTCCTTGTTAGATTCCTAAAGGTATTTATTTTCGTATTCATTCAACCGATTGTTATCAAATTTAGTCCGGGAGCTGAAGACAAATAATCGCTGAATTTCAAAAGATTTGGTTCAGAAAAATGTTGAGAAAATTGTGGTTCTTGGTAAACCTTTTTCACCATTCGCTTAGAACCTATCCTCATCCTTTTTAAGGCCTTAAAATCAGTTAGAATATTCAATAAATTCTTCAACTATACAGAGATATAAGCTAAATAAACATTTCTAGGGTCCTTTTGACCTGGAACATAAACATATGAGGATTATATTTTTCTACATTCCCCAAGTGATTTTAAGAAGGCCTTAAAAGAGCGAGAAATATGTTCTTAGCGAGTGGTAAAAATGGTTTCTTAATATTTAGTCAAGAACTATAATTTTTTTCAACATCGTCTGGACCACCAATCTTTTTGTAATTCAGCGATAATAATTAATTTGTCTCCAGCTTAGTATAAGGGAAAGTTTAAATTTATGTTGATTAATCAAACTTGAAATTTTAATAGATTTATTCATAAAATTTTAAAAAGTTGAATATTTTTTACTCAAAAAGATATAAAAAATTTAATTAAAAATCGCGTCATAAAAGAGCATGAAAGGTTAAGGGATCAAATAGCTATAGCTGACAGAACCAGCCTACACAATGGGCTAAACATTTTTAAGATAAAAATGTGAACATTCCCAATAGATTCAAATATTAAAAATCTCTTTCGGAATACGTAGAGGTTATTTCTATCACAAATAGATGTCTCTTGATCAGTGATTCGCTTTCCGTTTAAGGACATAAAATTACTTTTTCAGCTACAGATAAAACGAAGAAGTTTCAATTTGCCCAAAAAAGAAAACAAATAACTGCTAAAGTAACACGGTATTTTTACTTTCTCTTACCTCTATATATAGAAATATCATCATACTTATATATAAAAAGGCTAAGAGGGTATCCCATGTGTGAAACAACCAATCAGAGCCTCAGGGATAGCGCCATGGTAACAAAATATAAATATTTACCCATGTTTACGATTTTTTTTATTTATTTACATTTTGAATTCTAAAATATCGGCGTAAATTTTTTGTCTGTATACCGGGAGAGAGTCCCGGAAAGGATATGATTCACAAAAAATCTTAAGTTCATGAATAATTAACCGCTAAAATAATCTCTACATATAAAAATGAAAAGGGAAAAATGTATGTACCGGTATGTATATAAGTAGGCGAGCAAAAGGGGGTCCAGAGGTCGCAGCCCCCTGGCTAGACGGGAGCCCGCGAGCCTCGGCGGGGCTTTCCGGCATCTAGCCCTAGAACGCACAAGCTTTTTCCGAAAACGCAAAGTCACAAGGAGGGCCTCTCAGGCCCACTATATGTTTAATAGGTTTTTAAACACATTTTTAATAATTATATTAATTTTTGTTCATTAATTTATTTTAAAATTTATAAAAATAGAGTAACTAATCAATATTTTATTCATAATTTTAAAGTTTTTTATTTTAAAAACATCTTTTACATATAATTTTTTTAGTACAATGACCACTTCAAATATTTCTTTTACAGCAGACTTGTTATTTTTGTTTTTCTGTTTTATTTTAGTTGGACACAAATAACATCTTCTTCTTGTAGGTTTTTTTAAGATCAAAATTTTTATTTTGACATTGAGGGGGGTACTTCCTCAAAATTACCCTTCTAATTGATTTCTGTAGTCCTTGTATCGATCTTCTTTTTTACGTGATCGCAAATTAATTCCTCGCTCAATTCAACAAAAAATTTTCTTCGGAGGTTTTTTTTTTTTTTGGAAATTAACATGAGATTTGTGTTTTAAATTAAAATAAATGATCATTGATCCAATTACACATACCCCAATACAATTTGCGAAAACGGCCAACAGCCAATGATTTGTTTTTTCCTTTTGCAGCTAGGCTATACTACCGTATGTGTGTCTGTGATTTTATTCAAAAATATCTACTGCTCCTTTCTGATTGATTATAATAAATAATAATTCCTGTGGTTTTTGGGCATTTTCATAAACAATACCAATATTTTCTGAATGATATATATACTCGACAAGAGTAAAATATATACTTCACTTTTTTAGGCACATAAGAGACAAGCGCAAATTTGAGAATTTTCGTTTCGAAAAGAGTATGAAATTGATAATTATTTATAGTTGATCCTAATAGACAAATAATATGCGAAAATCTTGTTGTTGTTATTTGAAACTCGCACAGACAACCATCAAATTCATCAAAGCCCAATTTTCATTATATACATACGTGAACAATAGTATTCTATTTTACAACAATGCATATTAATTATCACCTGACTAACTCTGAGCATAAATATACCAATTAATGCACTGAAGATGGTTTATAGTAAATAAACCGAAACGTCTCCGGCTGATTAGAAAGCATTCAGAGTATTTTATTTTTGGCTGCCTCTGTTTCCATATTTCCTTTAATCAACATACACAGCCACTACTTACATCTCAAGTCACCACAACCGTTGCGGTTAAGTGATATAAAACCTTGGATAGGTGATCACGAAGAATCAGCGTGTTGAACATTCCTCAGTAGTCATCGGTTTATTAAAACCTATTACACGGGATACTTTGGAGCCCCTAGATGGCATCTGAAGCCTAAAGGGGAAAAAAAGTAAACACTTGGAGAGTTTTCAATGCAAACAACCTAATTAAAATAGGTGATTTGAGTTGTCCACCTTTCAGCAACAAATATGACATGTTTTCTACTATCCATGTATAATTTTTTTTTTTTTTTTTTCAAATAGATTTATTTTTTATTTTTCTTATCC
Organism: Euborellia annulipes; assembly: GCA_023213315.1. Lineage (NCBI taxonomy): Eukaryota > Metazoa > Arthropoda > Insecta > Dermaptera > Anisolabididae > Euborellia > Euborellia annulipes. Next base: position 6,570 of record JAKCPI010022409.1, on the reverse strand, counting down.
CTTATAGGCATAGAGCAATATTTTGTAAAAGCCAACAATATATGACAACAGGGATAGTCTAAAAAGGTGTGACTGGCCGCACAGCACACAACTTTCTCTTACCTTCGGTAATTGAAAGTTGTGTTCTGTGCTTGTCACGTCACACCAGATTTTTGTGTGTACATTCGATTGTCAAGATGTTAAATTTATAAGAATGGGATATTTTGTTACCGTGGCAGCCATTTCTCCTATCTTTTCTATGGAGTGCAGCGGTAAAGTGGTCTTCAGTAGATTTCAATGGCAAAATGAGAATATACATTTTAAAGAGAATCTAAAAAATAATTGATTTATGAATTTTAATCAAAATCGTTGGAGCGAATTTTAAGAAAATCGAAAAAACTTAAAAAGTATTAGTACTTTTGGGCCGATTTTGTTCAAAAAGCTGTGTCACATCCTAGGGGGGTACCTAATTTAAATACAAAATTTCAACTTCCTAGCTCTTTTCGTTCTTGAGATATTTTGTTCACAGACAGACACACAGACAGACCATGTCGCGAAAACCACTTTTTGGATTCAGGGGACCTCAAAACCATCAAAATCTCAACATCGAATTTTTGACATGAATCGAATACTTTCTCTCTATCTATTTCATATATAGGGTAAGAGAAAGTAAAAGGATCCGATTTTCAAAATTGGATCAGATCTCACTTTAAATCCTTTTTAGATCCGATACTTTTGTCATAATGTCTTCGTTCATCCTTTATTTTTTCTTATATATTTCTTATTATAATATATGTTAATATATTGATATATATAGAGAGAAAGTATTGGATTCTTGTCAAAAATTCTGTCGTGATTTTGATGAAAATAGACGTTTTGAGGTTCATAAACAATCACAGAACACAACTTTCAATTACCGAAGGTAAGAGAAATTTGTGTGCTGTGCGACCAGTCACACCAGATTTTTTTTTAATCAGAACATTTTTTTTCTCTGAATCAAAATCGAATCAAGACGGAAAATTATACATCCTGTCTCTGCTAAATATTTATTAATATATTATAAACTAATATCTTTATATTTTCAAATAAATTACTCTGTTATCAACAGAGGAAAAATTTCTCTAAAAATTAATAAATTTAAAATTCGTATAATAATTTCCTGAGTGGAAAATTAGCCGTAATCTCTCTATATATAAATATTAATGTTGTATTTTTATGTATTTAGAATAAACTGTACTGAATAAAACTTTTTACGAATAATAAATAATATGTTAATTGTTGATGTATATTAAAGCAGTTCCTGTCTGATTACGGCTATTGCAAGCATCCTAATGCTAATTTATAGAGTTGATGTGTTTGTCAATAAATTTGCATTGAAATAAATCATCAAGAAACATTATAACACTAAGCCTTTACGAGTTTGAAACAATTATGGTTAAAGTCTTGACATTTAATATCAATAAAATTGAATAAAATTTATTATTGGTATCGTATTTATTAATAAAAAAGAGCTCTATCCTTGGGAATTCACATCTAGCGATTATAATTGATTCATCCTATAAATAAAAAAAGGCGGCGGCGGCGCCTTTTTGGCAGATTTAGCCTGTTGACATCGGCAAACAATTTATTCGGCTTGACAAAGGCTGCTTTTACTTACTGTACTGTTTTGACAAGCATTTGCTCTTCTTTTTTTTTTTTTTTTAAATACGATAACTTGATAAAAATAGCACTTTTATTAATTCCATTTTTTTAACATTGAAATATTAATATATCATAGCAAAATTGACGATTTTTTTCTGGAACGTAGGTGGCGATAGATACAAATAGATAAATATTTATAATTCAGTATATTAGAGAGAATTTTGATTAAATTAATTAATTCCCACTCTAAGGGTGCGTACACACCTGCGCTCTGCTCCGCTCGCGAGCAGTTCGCGGCTCGAAGTTCGTTGCTCGTTGAAATTATTTATTTTGACGAACCTGCCAACGATCCAAAGAGATGGATCGCTGCGAGCAGCTCGCGAGCATCTCAAAACAACAACAACAAGCAGCTCAGCAGGTGTGTACGCACCCTAGCAGAGAAAAACTTATTGTTTTAAAGTGAAACTTTATTTTGATCGACACAAATTTTTTCGTTTCTCTATCAGCATGTCGCGTTACAAGCCGTGACGCTACAAGTTATGACGCCATAACATGCGTCTTTTGATTTCCCATTATCATTCCCATTTTCCAATTATTAAATTAAGATTAAAAACGCGATTTTAATACCCTTAATTGAATAATTTTCTGAAAATTTTCAGTTAAAAGCCTACGATCCGAAAAAAAGTTTCACTTGCATCGTGGTTTCATAAAACCACACAATGTTTTATGTTTATTTCAAATTTCTTTTTTTTCATAATGCATTATGAAAATTGCATTCATGGAATTTTGTCATATTGGATGGGAGGAATTAACGATTTGCAAAGCATCTGTTGATTGTACTGAAGATGATTCTATATCACTGGCATGGAAATATTTACAAATAAACGGATAATACGCAAAAGTATTTATTTTTGGCCGATGTCCTTATAATAAAATTGACTTATTGTAATAATCATTCTTTTTATGTAAACACTTGCTTTGATGATTGTGTCTAGCTTCATGGGGGATGATTGTTTATGTTGCGGTCTCATTTGCTTATCCCGATTTTCAGTAACTCTTGGAGTTTCTCCTCAACACTGAAATTTATAAACGATTATTTTAAGATTCATGTGGTGAACAGAGAAAAAAATCGAGGAAGATGTGAAAATGTTTAATAAAAAAAAATAATATAAATGTATATTTTTTGGCCCTCCCTTTTAATTTGCTACATGTCAGAATGAATTCCGGAATTGTTCATTCTCCTTTATAATAATAACACTATATAATTTTTTTGTCAACTGGAAGTGAGTCATGAGTGACGTTATGCATTCGAACATAAATATGGAGTAGACCAGTCCTCAAATTAGGGAGTTAGAAATACTAATCTTTGCCTCGGTAACCCAACAACGAGAATAAAATTAATAAAAATCTGGTGTGATTGGCGCACAGCACACAACTTTCTCTTACCTTCGGTAATCGAAAGTTGTGTTCTGTGCTTGTCACGCCAGATTTTTTGTGTCGACATGAATTTAGTTCCCGACAGTAGGGTACATTCGATTTTCAAGATGTAAAATTTATAAGTATGGCAAAATATTTATATTTTGTTAACATGGCAACCATTTCTCCTATCTTTTCTATGGAGTACAAGAGTAAAGTGGTCTTCAGAAGATTTCAATGACAAAATGAGAATATACATTTTAAAGAGAATCTAAAAATTAATTGATTTTTGAATTAAAAAAAAAATTGTTTGAGCAAATTTAGAGAAAATCGAAAAAAACTGAAAAAGTGCATCAGTAAAGTATTAGTACTGTTTGGTTGATTTTGTTCAAAAGCTTCGTGTCACGTCCCATGGGAGTGCCTAACTTAAATATGAAATTTCAATCTCCTAGCTCTTTTCGTTCTTGAGATATTTTGTTCACAGACAGACACACAGACACACAGAGAGACAGACAGACAGACCATGTCACGAAAACTACTTTTTTGGATTCAGGGGGACGTGTATATCCATCAAAATCTCGACATCGAATTTTTGACATGAATCCAATACTTTCTCTTTCTATATATTAACATATATAGAGATAAGAGAAAGTAAAAATACCGTGTTACTTTAGCAGTTATTTGTTTTCTTTTTTGGGCAACTTGAAACTTCTTCGTTTAATCTGTAGCCGAAAAATAAATTTTATGTCTTTAAACGGAAAGCGAATCACTGATCAAGAGACATCTATTTGTGATGAAATAACTACCGTACGTATTCGAAAGAGATTTTTAATATTTGATTCTATTGGGAATGTTCATTTTTATCTTAAAAATGTTTAGCCCATTGTGTAGGCTGGTTCTGTCAGCTATAGCTATTTGATCCCTTAACCTTTCATGCTCTTTTATGACGCGATTTTAATTAAATTTTTTATATCTTTTTGAGTAAAAAATATTCAACTTTTTAAAATTTATGAATAAATCTATTAAAATTTCAAGTTTATTAATCAACATAAATTTAAACTTTCCCATATACTAAGGTGGAGACAAATTAATTATTATCGCTGAATTACAAAAGATTTGGTCCAGGGGATGTTGAAAAAATTATAGTTCTTGACTAAATATTAAGAAACCGTTTTTACCACTCGCTAAGAACATATTTCTCGCTCTTTTAAGGCCTCCCTAAAATCACTTGGGGAATGTGAAAAATATAATCCTCATATGTTATGTTCCAGGTTAAACGGACCCCAGAAATGTTTATTTAGCTTATATCTCTGTATAGTTGAAGAATTTATTGAATATTCTAACTGATTTTAAGGCCTTAAAAGGATGAGGATAGGTTCTAAGCGAATGGTGAAAAAGGTTTACCAAGAACCACAATTTTCTCAACATTTTTCTGAACCAAATCTTTTGAAATTCAGCGATTATTTGTCTTCAGCTTTTGGACTAAATTTGATAACGATCGGTTGAATGAATACGAAAATAATTTAGGAATAAGATGATAAAGATACGTCATCGCAAATAGAAACTCTTTGATATAATTTTACGGTATTTAATCTCTTTGTTTTTTTAACGTTTGCAACATTATTGCTTTTTTTAAATCACTAGCCGCGGCGCCTAGACGGGGGCTTCGCCCCTCTGGAACCACCGCCAGTGATCTCGGGCCTGCCTGCGGCGGAACCTCGCCTTTTCTTTTTCTTTTTTTCACACATTTTTCTCTTTCACACATACATACTCACAATCTTTTCGGCAACTTAGGCCATTTAAGACTTTTACGATAACCGTTGTATAAATAATTATATTTATTGGGGGTCCAGGCATTCTTATTTCAGTTTTTTGGTATCCAAATGGCTTAAATAAAATCATCGGACTGCCTGGGGTCCAAACCCGCGACTTTTGGTATTCGAGGTTAGCACGCTACTCCAAGCCTCGTGGGCAAAATTATTATTATTATTATTATTACAATTCCAATCCAGTGCCTGCTTGATGATTTGTTTACATTCATAGAATACATAAATATTTCTCTATGTATTTCCTATGGGAGGAATCGTAACTTTATGAATTAATAACTCAAAAAGTTATAGAAATTTGGGAACCTGAATATTTTTTCTGGACACTCCATATCATCCTCTATATGTCTGCAAACTTTTGTTTCAAAATTCCAACTGGAAGTAGGTCAAACAGAGCGTTACAGACGGACAGGCGGACATTCTGCAATTATATATATTGATTTGAAATTTAATAAGTAAAAAGAAAGAAAATTTGAATTACACTTTTGGCAGTATTCTCGTTTCACAAAAAAAAATACATAGGCTATATTCATTGTAAACACTTAATTTTGTTTACATACAAATGTTCTTAAAATTCATGTTTTTTATACTCTTTATTTTGTTTATATGAACGTTTTCTTTTACATACACAGTATCTATATTTGTATTTATGTTTTTGTTATCTATGTTCAATTTTTGATTATGTAATTTATGACTTATGTAGTGTAATAGTGCCGATGGCCAAGGGCTAAAGGCATGAGCAAAAAAAAAAGCTGGAGACAAATATCTTAATTATTATCATTGAATTTCAAAAGATTTGTCCAGATGGATGTTGAGAAAATTGTAGTTGTAAATAATTATTAGTAAATCATTTTTACCACTCCTTGAGAACCGAAGAGAAAAACATACGCGTTACAGATTAACAGAAAGTATTTGTGCCCGTTTGTTGGGCTTTAAAAACAATTGGAGGGGGGGAGAAATAAAAAGAAAAGCGCAGATTCATTTTTTATCTCTCTTTTATTTAATTTTATAATCTCAATAGTGAATAATTAAATTAGGTAGAAATGCTTTTGAATAAGAATTAAAGAAGCAGATCCGAAACAAAGAGCGGACATCGGATGTACCCCACTGGCACAAGCTGTCTCTGAGATGCAATATATATATATATATACTGATTATGTAGCGAACAATAGAGGAGGGGTGCTTGAAAGCGGAAGTGGCCGGGCAAGAGCGCAGGCGAACGGAAGTTCGCCTCGGATGCATTGTCCTAGGCCGACGAACCGTCCTCCAGCCACTGATATATCCTATATCCTATATCCTAAGCCCGTTCCGTGTCCGTTGCCAATCTCACGGCTTGATTTATCCGTAATTCGGAGCTGACTGCCTGGCTGCACATTAATGAAATGGCTTGTCACTTGACTTGAGTCGGAGAGACAGGCCTCGCTGAATAGAAATATATTATTTATTGATCCATTAGTGAAATTCATCTAAAATTACTAGGCTTTTATGTATGTGTATGTGTGAAATATGTGAAATATGCCTTATCCACCTTACTAAATTCATTAATTAACTCCATGGGGACATTTTTCTCATATCAAATATTTAATTAAATGCCTTTCATTTAGTTAAAAAAATATTCTCAATACCTTTTTATACAAAAAAAAAAAAAATCCATAAGTTTATTTAATTATTAATTTAAATTTAAATGACAAGTGAACAATATCTTCAA
>JAKCPI010022408.1:0-15094 GCA_023213315.1 Euborellia annulipes | reverse complement strand
AAATGTCTATCATTGAAATTTTTCGTGGAAATCTTTTGAAGTACATTTTATGATAATCTAATGAAGAGGATTATCATAAAATGTACTTCAAATTTCGGAAAGATTTAAAAGCTTTGGCCAAAATGGTTGAAAAAATAACAAGAGGCAGAGATTTGAATTACCTGCAGAATAGGCATATCCAGATGGAAAGATTCCAATCAACTACAAAAAAAGAGAAGATATGAAAAAGCTGCAAAGCTACATCCCAGAAGACCTAAAGGAGTTCTACAACGACATTTTAAACTGGCTGACAACAACAATAAATAATGACGATCAGGGAGATGATGGATCATGGTGACTGTTAATGTGCTAGTGCAATCTGCCCATATCTACTAATTTTATTCAATTTTTTATTATAATGTTTTACTGTTTGCTCCAAAGTAATTTTATATCATTTATTTTAAAAGAATTTTTTTGGCATCCAATTATACCATATTTAACAAAAATATTTTTTGTTTTATCGCACCATTTTATAAAGTTAATTTGAGAAACCCCATAAGCCAACGAAATTTTTAAAATTCAATATAAATTCATGTATAAGTGATCCCCAAAACGACCCGTACAACAGGGTAATTGAATAATTGAAGAAAACAAAAGTTGCTGAACTGTGACTTTAGGGTTTTTCAAATAAATGATTCATATATAGGTAAGAGAAAGTAAAAAAAATAGTCGCGATTACGTTAAATGAGACAATTTCTTCTAAGTTAAAAAATGCCCTTAAATTTCCAAAACTCTAGCGCCTGAATATCGATGAGCAGCTAACCTCTTCTCAGCTTCAATCTCTCCTTTAAAGGCGACGCCGAGGCGTTGATCTCCTCCCTCGTCTCCCACGGATGTGTTCAATCAAATATTAACAAATTTATTCCAAATCAATCATCCAAAATGAAAAGAGGAAGGGAGACTTCTTCACATGAGTGGTTCAATAGGATTATTAAAATTAATTCGGGAAAATTTTCAAGAAATTATTTTTCCAAGGTTATAATTGGAATAAAGCCTAATTTTTTTTTTTTTTTATAATAATTTTATCATTGATTAAAATTTAATAGCAAAAAAAATACTCAAACTCAAATTAACGCAAATGAAAAACAAATAATGTTGTTTTTAGTTGTACGTATTATTAAAAAATAAAAATTTATACAACTGTTTTTGTCGTGTTTTATAAAATATAAACATGAATTATAAATAACAATTATAATAATATTTTAATTGAACCTAAAAAAAAAAAAAAATAAAAATAAAAAAAAAAGTAAAAATTTAACCAAACATCGAATTCGTATTAGTTGGCCAAGCATAAAAACAAATTAGTTATTAAAACACAATAAAAACCTTTCTATTTTAAATAAATTAATAAAATATTTTCATTAAAAAAAAAAAAATAAATAATTTTTGCATAGTACATTTTGGACAAGTTCTGACTTGTTTGAAGAATCTACAGTACCAGACTGTGAAAAAAACCTGCTAATTATTGACACTATTTTTGAGTCATTGAAATTAAGTGGCTCGCTGGTGTAGCGGGCTAGGGTGTCGGCCTCCCAAGCAACTCTACGTCGAGAGAGAGTCGCAGTGACATCCCGTCCTGTGGAAGGGGATATTGAGCTCAATAATTCAAAATGGCACTGGAAAGGAAGAATTGAATATAGGAACAAATGTTTCGGTACGGACTCATCCAATATCAATAGCACAAAAATGGCATGCTGGGTGGGTTCGCACCTAAATGAGATTTGGTATCCAAATGGCTTAAATAAAATCATCATACTACATGAGATTCGAACACGCGACCTTTGGTATAGAAGGCCAGCAAGTTGACACACTTCAGCCCTGAAGAAGGTCGTATATCTGACCGAAACGACGGCTTGAAATGACTAATAAACGAACTAAACATAGCTGCAATCGCTTTTTACTATCTCTTACCCTATATATGAAATATATAGAGAAAGTATTGGATTCATGTCAAAAATTTGTCGAGATTTGGAAGGATATTCGTGTTTTGAGGTCCCCTGAGTTCAAAAAAGTCCCGACCACTCAAAATAAGCTTTAGAACAAAATCGGCCAAAAAGTACTAGTACTTTACTGATGTACTTTTTTAGTTTTTTTTTTCCGATTTTCTTAAAATTAGCTCCACCAAAATTGTTTAAAATTCATAAATCAATTATTTTTTAGATGCTCTTTTAAAAGTATATCAGTTAAATTTTTCGTGGAAATTGTTTGAAGTACACTTTACTGATTTAATATTTCAGATTTTTTAAATTAAATTCCCGCCTGTTCCTTCCATAGAGCCAATATTACAAAAATCTGGTGTGACAAGCACGGTGCACAACTTTCTCTTACCGAAGGGTAAGAGAAAGTTGTGTGCTGTGCGCCAGTCACACCAGATTTTTTAAATTATTCTTTACTACAAGATCTACTCAGCTACCCTCCTCATTCTAATATAAATATATGTCAAAATGAAAAATCTGGTGTGATTGCATAGAACACATGAATATAAGAAAAAGTCAAAACACCAGATTTTTATTTCCTTAACATCCCATGGTTTAATGATATGCAATACACAAATAAGCCTGAAATATCATTTCAATATTCGTTAATTAATATAAAAAAAAAAAATCAAATTAAAGAAATGCAATAAAAATTGACCTAGAAAATTAAAAAACAGAGCATTTTATTCTATTAAATTTTTATTCAAATTTAATCAGAGTATTCGTTTAATCGAATAGCGAAAATTTAATTAATAATTTTAATAAAAAGAAATTTGTTTCATTTAATTAATTCTGATTGGTTATTATTTTGTTTCGTGGATAGTTTTGTATCTATTTTGTTTTTTTTTGTTATCTTTTTGGTGAAAAAAGGGAGAGAGAGAGAATCCGTAAATAAATAAATAGGGATGTCAAAGCCAAATGCGTTCCGAGGTCAGCCCTTAACCTGTGGGGTGTAAATTGCTCGCTATCTGTGTGTGTGTGTGTGTGTGATGCTCCGCCTCTACCCTTTGCACATCTTGAGACCATTCTTGAGTTAACTGAACCTCTCTTTCTCCGTCCCCTGGCTTTTCGGTGCTGGTGCTGGTGGTGGTGGCAAGTGTGTTTCTAATGGCGAGTTGCCCCTCAGAAGCCACTTACAATAACGAATTGTATTACTTGCCGCTTTCATTCCCAGACCCTCTCTCTGCTTCTTGGGCCAGTGATGTCTTCATTTCAAAGATTTTTATTTTATTTTCTTTTTTTTTTCCTCTTAAATTTATATTTTATTTAAATTTCCTTATGTCCGAAAATTTTCGTTTTGAAAAGAGTATGAAATTTATAATTAGTTGATCCTAATAGACAAATAATATGCGAAAATCTTGTTGTTCTTATTTGAAACTCGCACAGAAAACCATCTAATTCATCAAAGCCCAATTTTCATTATATACATACGTGAACAATAGTATTCTATTTTACAACAATGCATATTAATTATCACCTGACTAACTCTGACCATAAATATACCAATTAATGGACTGAAGATGGTTTATAGTAAATAAACCGAAACGTCTCCGGCTGATTAGAAAGCATTCAGAGTATTTTATTTTTGGCTGCCTCTGCTTCCATATTTCCTTTAATCAACATACACAGCCACTACTTACATCTCAAGTCACCACAACCGTTGCGGTTAAGTGATATAAAACCTTGGATAGGTGATCACGAAGAGCGTGTTGAACATTCCTCAGTAGTCATCGGTTTATTAAAACCTATTACACGAGATACTTTGGAGCCCCTAGATGGCATCTGAAGCCTAAAGGGGAAAAAAAGTAAACACTTGGAGAGTTTTCAATGCAAACAACCTAATTAAAATAGGTGATTTGAGTTGTCCACCTTTCAGCAACAAATATGACATGTTTTCTACTATCCATGTATATTTTTTTTTTTTTCTAATAGATTTATTTTTTATTTTTCTTATCCCTTATAGGCATAGAGCAATATTTTGTAAAAGCCAACAATATATGACAACAGGGATAGTCAAAAAAAGGTGTGACTGGTCGCACAGGACACAACTTTCTCTTACCTGAGATAATTGAAAGTTGTGTTCTGTGTTTGTCACGTCACACCAGTCACCAGATTTTTACTTTCTCTTACCTCTATATATATGTTAATATATATAGAGAGAGAAAGTATTGGTTTCATGTCAAAAATTCGATGTCGAGATTTTGATGGATATACACGTTTTGAGGTCCCCTGAATCCAAAAAAGTGGTTTTCGCGACATGGTCTGTCTGTCTGTCTGTCTGTCTGTCTGTCTGTGTGTGTGTGTGTGTGTGTGTGTGTGTGTGTGTGTGTGTGTGTGTGTGTGTGTGTGTGTGTGTGTGAACAAAATATCTCAAGAACAAAAAGAGCTAGGAAGTTGAAATTTTATATTTAAGTTAGGCACCTCAATAGGACGTGACACGAAGCTTTTGAACAAAATCGACCAAAGAGTACTAGTACTTTACTGATGCACTTTTTCAGTTTTTTTCGATTTTCATAAAATTTGCTCCAACGATTTTTTTAAAATTCAAAAATCAATTATTTTTTAGATTCTCTATAAAATGTATATTCTCATTTTGCAATTGAAATCTTCTGAAGACCACTTTACTCTTGTACTCCTTAGAAAAGATAGGAGAAATGGTTGCCATGGAAACAAAATATAAATATTTTCCCATACTTATAAATTTTACATCTTGAATTCAATCGTACCCTATGGTCGGAAACTAAATACATGTCGACACAAAAAATCTGGTGTGACAAGCACAGAACACAACTTTCGATTACCGAAGGTAAGAGAAGTTGTGTGCTGTGCGCCAGTCACACCAGATTTTTTTGTGTAAATTCGATTTTTAAGATTTTAAATTTATAAGAATGGGATATATATTTACCGTGGCAGCCATTTCTCCTATCGTTTCTATGGAGTACAGGGGTAAAGTGGTCTTCAGAAGATTTCAATAGCAAAATGAGAATATGCATTTTAAAGAGAATCTAAAAAATAATTGATTTATGAATTTTAATCAAAATCCTTGAAGCGATTTTTAAAAAAATCGAAAAAAACTTAAAAAGTACTAGTACTCTTGTTCAAAAGCATTGTGCCACGTCCCAGGAGGGTACCTAATTTAAATATAAAATTTCAACCTCGTAGCTCTTTTCGTTCTTGAGATATTTTGCTCACAGACAGACCATGTCGCGAAAACCACTTTTTTGGATTCAGGGGATCTCAAAACGTGTATATCCATCAAAATCTCGACATCTAATTTTTGACATGAATCGAATACTTTCTCTCTTTATATTTCATATAAAGGGTAAGAGAAAGTAAAAGGATCCGATTTTCAAAATTGGATCAGATCTCACTTTAAATCCTTTTTAGATCCGATTCTTCTGTCATAATGTCTTCATTCAACCTTTATTTTTTCTTATTGTAGGCCTATATGTTAATATATTGATATATATACATGTATATATAGAGAGAAAGTATTGGATTCTTGTCAAAAATTCTGTCGTGATTTTGATGAAAATAGACGTTTTGAGGTTCATAAACAATCACAGAACACAAATTTCAATTACCGAAGGTAAGAGAAATTTGTGTGCTGTGCGACCAGTCACACCAGATTTTTTTTTAATCAGAACATTTTTTTTCTCTGAATCAAAATCGAATCAAGACAAAAAATTATACATCCTGTCTCTGCTAAATATATTATAAACTAATATCTTTATATTTTCAAATAAATTATTCTGTTATCAACAAATTTCTATAAAAATTGATAAATTTAAAATTCGTATAATAATTTCCTGAGTGGAAAATTAGCCGTAATCTCTCTATATATAAATATTAATGTTGTATTTTTATGTATTTAGAATAAACTGTACTGAATAAAACTTTTTACGAATAATAAATAATATGTTAATTGTTGATGTATATTAAAGCAGTTCCTGTCTGATTACGGCTATTGCAAGCATCCTAATGCTAATTTATAGAGTTGATGTGTTTGTCAATAAATTTGCATTGAAATAAATCATCAAGAAACATTATAACACTAAGCCTTTACGAGTTTGAAACAATTATGGTTAAAGTCTTGACATTTAATATCAATAAAATTGAATAAAATTTATTATTGGTATCGTATTTATTAATAAAAAAGAGCTCTATCCTTGGGAATTCACATCTAGCGATTATAATTGATTCATCCTATAAATAAAAAATCTGGTGTGACTGGCGCACAGCACACAACTTTCTCTTACCCTTCGGTAAGAGAAAGTTGCGCACTGTGCTGGTCACACCAGATTTTTTGTGTCGAGATATATTTAGTTTCCGATAGCACCTTAGTTTCAAACTTGGATTTTAAATGTTGACTGCTTGAAATAAACTATGGTTATTTTTAAAAATTTTAATCTCATATTTGGACATTTTATACACAATAGAGAATCGTAAATAAATACAAAATTTCATAAGAATTGGAAAAAAAAAATTTTAAATGCCTAAAAAAGTTTCAAAGGGGACCCCCTTTTGAATCGAAATTAACATACAAATCCCTATAGGAAATTAACATTAGGCCTATGAGAGAAGGCGGAGAGACAGGCGATAATGTTTGCAAGTGAGAGAGAGAGATATATATATGTTTTCTCCTAAGCAATTAAAGACACAAATAAATGGGAATTTAAATAATAATTGATTTTTAATCTAAAAATCTGGTGTGACTGGCGCACAGCACACAACTTTCTCTTACCTTCGGTAATCGAAAGTTGTGCACTGTGCTTGTCACACCAGATTTTTTGTGTCGAAATATATTTAGTTCCCGACAGTACGGTACATTTGAATTCAGATGTAAAATTTATAAGTATGGGAAAATATTTATATTTTGTTACCATGGCAACCATTTTTCCTATCTTTCCTATGAAACACAAGAGTAAAGTGGTCTTCAGAAGATTTCAATCGCAAAATGAGAATATACATTTTAAAGAGCATCTAAAAAATAATTGATTTTTGAATTTAAAAAAAAATCGTTGGAGCAAATTTTGAGAAAATCGAAAAAAATTGAAAAAGTACATCAGTAAAGTACTAGTACTCTTTGGCCGATTTTGATTAAAAGCTTATTTTTCCGGTCCCGGGGGTGTTTAACTTAAATATAAAATTTCAACCTCGTAGCTCAATTCCTTCATCCTTAAAATTGAACACACACCCACACACCCACCCACCCACCCACACACACACAGACAGACCATGTCGCGAAAACCACTTTTTTGGATTCAGGGGACCTCAAAACGTGAAGATCCATCAAAATCTCGACATCGAATTTTTGACATGAATCCAATACTTTCTCTCTATATATATATTACATATATACATAGGTAAGAGAAAGTAATAAAAAGAAAAAGATTTAAATTCCGTTACCATGGCAACCATTTCTATCTTTCCTATGAAGAACAAGAGTAAAGTGGTCTCCAGAAGATTTCAACGGCAAAATGAGAATATACATTTTAAAGAGCATCTAAAAAATAATTGATTTTTGAATTTTAAAAAAAATCCTTGGAGGGAATTTTGAGAAAATCGAAAAAAACTGAAAAAGTACATCAGTAAAGTACTAGTACTTTTTGGCCGATTTTGTTCAAAAGCTTATTTTGAGCGTGTGGGAAGGTACCTAAGTTAAATATAAAATTTCAATCCGGTAGCTCAATTCCTTCATGCTAAAAGAACAAGAGTAAAGTGGTCTCCAGAAGGTTTCAACGGCAAAATGAGAATATACATTTTAAAGAGCATCTAAAAAATAATTGATTTTTGAATTTTAAAAAAAATCCTTGGAGGGAATTTTGAGAAAATCGAAAAAAACTGAAAAAGTACATCAGTAAAGTACTAGTACTTTTTGGCCGATTTTGTTCAAAAGCTTATTTTGAGCGTGTGGGAAGGTACCTAAGTTAAATATAAAATTTCAATCCGGTAGCTCAATTCCTTCATGCTAAAAATCTGTCCACACATACATACATACACACACACATACATACACACAGACCAATTTGCGGGACCCACTTTTTTGGACTCAGGGGACCTCAAAACATGTATATCCATCAAAATCTCGACATCGAATTTTTGACATGATCGCAATACTTTCTCTCTCTATATATTTCATATATAGGCTAAGAGAAAGTAAAAAGGCGGCGGCGGCGCCTTTTTGGCAGATTTAGCCTGTTGACATCGGCAAACAATTTATTCGGCTTGACAAAGGCTGCTTTTACTTACTGTACTGTTTTGACAAGCATTTGCTCTTCTTTTTTTTTTTTTAAATACGATAACTTGATAAAAATAGCACTTTTATTAATTCCATTTTTTTAACATTGAAATATTAATATATCATAGCAAAATTGACGATTTTTTTCTGGAACGTAGGTGGCGATAGATACAAATAGATAAATATTTATAATTCAGTATATTAGAGAGAATTTTGATTAAATTAATTAATTTCCACTCTAAGGGTGCGTACACACCTGGGCTCTGCTCCGCTCGCGAGCAGTTCGCGGCTCGAAGTTCGTTGCTCGTTGAAATTATTTATTTTGACGAACCTGCCAACGATCCAAAGAGATGGATCGCTGCGAGCAGCTCGCGAGCATCTCAAAACAACAACAACAAGCAGCTCAGCAGGTGTGTACGCACCCTAGCAGAGAAAAACTTATTGTTTTAAAGTGAAACTTTATTTTGATCGACACAAATTTTTTCGTTTCTCTATCAGCATGTTGCGTTACAAGCCGTGACGCTACAAGTTATGACGCCATAACATGCGTCTTTTTGATTTCCCATTATCATTCCCATTTTCCAATTATTAAATTAAGATTAAAAACGCGATTTTAATACCCTTAATTGAATAATTTTCTGAAAATTTTCAGTTAAAAGCCTACGATCCGAAAAAAAAGTTTCACTTGCATCGTGGTTTCATAAAACCACACAATGTTTTATGTTTATTTCAAATTTCTTTTTTTTTTATAATGCATTATAAAAATTGCATTCATGGAATTTTGTCATATTGGATGGGAGGAATTAACGATTTGCAAAGCATCTGTTGATTGTACTGAAAATGATTCTATATCACTGGCATGGAAATATTTACAAATAAACGGATAATACGCAAAAGTATTTATTTTTGGCCGATGTCCTTATAATAAAATTGACTTATTGTAATAATCATTCTTTTTATGTAAACACTTGCTTTGATGATTGTGTCTAGCTTCATGGGGGATGATTGTTTATGTTGCGGTCTCATTTGCTTATCCCGATTTTCAGTAACTCTTGGAGTTTCTCCTCAACACTGAAATTTATAAACGATTATTTTAAGATTCATGTGGTGAACAGAGAAAAAATCGAGGAAGATGTGAAAAAGTTTAATAAAAAAAAATAATATAAATGTATATTTTTTGGCCCTCCCTTTAATTTGCTACATGTCAGAATGAATTCCGGAATTGTTCATTCTCCTTTATAATAATCTATCTTCTATATATAATAATTGCGGTGTGTCCGTCTGTCCGTCTGTCCGTCCGTCTGTCCGTCCGTCTGTCCGTCTGTCACGCTCTGTTTGACCAACTTCCCGTTGGAATTTTGAAACGAAATTTCGCAGTCTTATAAAGGACGTTATGGAGAGTCCCGGAAAAATACTCGGGTCCCGAAATTCCTATAACTTTTTGAGTTATTAATTGATAAAGTTACGATTTCTCCCATAGGAAATGTATAGAGAAAAATTAATGTATTCTTTGCAGTTGTGTATTCTATGAAGGTAAACAAATCCTCAAGCTGGCACTGGATTGGAATACGTAGTAATAATAATTTTCTTTTTATAATTAAGAAAAGGCGCCCTCGGGGCATGGCGTAGAGGTTAGCGTGCTAACCTCATATACCAAACGTCGCGGGTTCGGACCCCAGGCAGTCCGATGATTTTATTTAAGCCAATTGGATACCAAATGGCTTAAATAAGAATGCCTGGACCCCATATATATATAAATTAATCAATAACGGATATCGTTTAAAGTCTTAAATGGCCTGAGTTGCCGAAAAGACTGTGTGAATGTGTGTGTGAGTGTGAGTGTGAATGAGAAAAAAAGTGTGAATGTTTAAAAAAAAAAAAAATTAAGAAAAGGCGAGGGTCCGCCGCAGGCGGCCCGCGAGCCAGCGGCTGGGGGTCCAGGGGGCGTAGCCCCCCCGCCCTCTAGACGCCAGGCGGTTTTTCATATTTAAGAAAGGCGAGGGTCCGCCGCAGGCGGGCCCGAGCCAGCTGGTGGGGGGTCCAGGGGGCGTAGCCCCCCTGTCCTAGACACCAGGCGGTTTTTCATATTTAAGAAAGGCGAGGGTCCGCCGCAGGCGGGCCCGAGCCAGCTGGTGGGGGGTCCAGGGGGGCATAGCCCCCCCTGTCCTAGACGCCAGGCGGTTTCTCATATTTAAGAAAGGCGAGGGTCCGCCGCAGGCGCCCGAGCCAGCGGCTGGAGGGTCCAGGGGGCGTAGCCCCCGCGCTAGACGCGAAGCCCGCCGAAGGCGGGCGGCGCGGCTAGTAACACTATATAATTTTTTGTCAACTGGAAGTGAGTCATGAGTGACGTTATGCATTCGAACATAAATATGGAGTAGACCAGTCCTCAAATTAGGGAGTTAGAAATACTAATCTTTGCCTCGGTAACCCAACAACGAGAATAAAATTAATAAAAATCTGGTGTGATTGGCGCACAGAACACAACTTTCTCTTACCTTCGGTAATCGAAAGTTGTGTTCTGTGCTTGTCACGCCAGATTTTTTTGTGTCGACATGAATTTAGTTCCCGACAGTAGGGTACATTCGATTTTCAAGATGTAAAATTTATAAGTATGGCAAAATATTTATATTTTGTTACCATGGCAACCATTTCTCCTATCTTTTCTATGGAGTACAAGAGTAAAGTGGTCTTCAGAAGATTTCAATGACAAAATGAGAATATACATTTTAAAGAGAATCTAAAAATTAATTGATTTTTGAATTAAAAAAAAAATTGTTTGAGCAAATTTAGAGAAAATCGAAAAAAACTGAAAAAGTGCATCAGTAAAGTATTAGTACTGTTTGGTTGATTTTGTTCAAAAGCTTCGTGTCACGTCCCATGGGAGTGCCTAACTTAAATATGAAATTTCAATCTCCTAGCTCTTTTCGTTCTTGAGATATTTTGTTCACAGACAGACACACAGACACACAGAGAGACAGACAGACAGACCATGTCACGAAAACTACTTTTTTGGATTCAGGGGGACGTGTATATCCATCAAAATCTCGACATCGAATTTTTGACATGAAACCAATACTTTTCTCTTTCTATATATTAACATATATAGAGATAAGAGAAAGTAAAAATACCGTGTTACTTTAGCAGTTATTTGTTTTCTTTTTTGGGCAACTTGAAACTTCTTCGTTTAATCTGTAGCCGAAAAATAAATTTTATGTCTTTAAACGGAAAGCGAATCACTGATCAAGAGACATCTATTTGTGATGAAATAACTACGTATTCGAAAGAGATTTTTAATATTTGATTCTATTGGGAATGTTCATTTTTATCTTAAAAAATCTGGTGTGACTGGCGCACAGCACACAACTTTCTCTTACCCTTCGGTAAGAGAAAGTTGCGCACTGTGCTGGTCACACCAGATTTTTTGTGTCGAGATATATTTAGTTTCCGATAGCACCTTAGTTTCAAACTTGGATTTTAAATGTTGACTGCTTGAAATAAACTATGGTTATTTTTAAAAATTTTAATCTCATATTTGGACATTTTATACACAATAGAGAATCGTAAATAAATACAAAATTTCATAAGAATTGGAAAAAAAATTTTAAATGCCTAAAAAGTTTCAAAGGGGACCCCCTTTTGAATCGAAATTAACATACAAATCCCTATAGGAAATTAACATTAGGCCTATGAGAGAAGGCGGAGAGACAGGCGATAATGTTTGCAAGTGAGAGAGAGAGATATATATATGTTTTCTCCTAAGCAATTAAAGACACAAATAAATGGGAATTTAAATAATAATTGATTTTTAATCTAATAAAAAGAAAAAGATTTAAATTCCGTTACCATGGCAACCATTTCTATCTTTCCTATGAAGAACAAGAGTAAAGTGGTCTCCAGAAGGTTTCAACGGCAAAATGAGAATATACATTTTAAAGAGCATCTAAAAAATAATTGATTTTTGAATTTTAAAAAAAATCCTTGGAGGGAATTTTGAGAAAATCGAAAAAAACTGAAAAAAAGTACATCAGTAAAGTACTAGTACTTTTTGGCCGATTTTGTTCAAAAGCTTATTTTGAGCGTGTGGGAAGGTACCTAAGTTAAATATAAAATTTCAATCCGGTAGCTCAATTCCTTCATGCTAAAAGAACAAGAGTAAAGTGGTCTCCAGAAGGTTTCAACGGCAAAATGAGAATATACATTTTAAAGAGCATCTAAAAAATAATTGATTTTTGAATTTTAAAAAAAATCCTTGGAGGGAATTTTGAGAAAAATCGAAAAAAACTGAAAAAGTACATCAGTAAAGTACTAGTACTTTTTGGCCGATTTTGTTCAAAAGCTTATTTTGAGCGTGTGGGAAGGTACCTAAGTTAAATATAAAATTTCAATCCGGTAGCTCAATTCCTTCATGCTAAAAATCTGTCCACACATACATACATACACACACACATACATACACACAGACCAATTTGCGGGACCCACTTTTTTGGACTCAGGGGACCTCAAAACATGTATATCCATCAAAATCTCGACATCGAATTTTTGACATGATCGCAATACTTTCTCTCTCTATATATTTCATATATAGGCTAAGAGAAAGTAAAATGTTTAGCCCATTGTGTAGGCTGGTTCTGTCAGCTATAGCTATTTGATCCCTTAACCTTTCATGCTCTTTTATGACGCGATTTTAATTAAATTTTTTATATCTTTTTGAGTAAAAAATATTCAACTTTTTAAAATTTATGAATATATCTATTAAAATTTCAAGTTTATTAATCAACATAAATTTAAACTTTCCCATATACTAAGCTGGAGACAAATTAATTATTATCGCTGAATTACAAAAGATTTGGTCCAGGGGATGTTGAAAAAATTATAGTTCTTGACTAAATATTAAGAAACCGTTTTTACCACTCGCTAAGAACATATTTCTCGCTCTTTTAAGGCCTTCCTAAAATCACTTGGGGAATGTGAAAAATATAATCCTCATATGTTATGTTCCAGGTCAAACGGACCCCAGAAATGTTTATTTAGCTTATATCTCTGTATAGTTGAAGAATTTATTGAATATTCTAACTGATTTTAAGGCCTTAAAAGGATGAGGGTAGGTTCTAAGCGAATGGTGAAAAAGGTTTACCAAGAACCACAATTTTCTCAACATTTTTCTGAACCAAATCTTTTGAAATTCAGCGATTATTTGTCTTCAGCTTTTGGACTAAATTTGATAACGATCGGTTGAATGAATACGAAAATAATTTAGGAATAAGATGATAAAGATACGTCATCGCAAATAGAAACTCTTTGATATAATTTTACGGTATTTAATCTCTTTGTTTTTTCAACGTTTGCAACATTATTGCTTTTTTTAAATCACTAGCCGCGGCGCCTAGACGGGGGCTTCGCCCCTCTGGAACCACCGCCAGTGATCTCGGGCCTGCCTGCGGCGGAACCTCGCCTTTTCTTTTTCTTTTTTTCACACATTTTTCTCTTTCACACATACATACTCACAATCTTTTTCGGCAACTTAGGCCATTTAAGACTTTTACGATAACCGTTGTATAAATAATTATATTTATTGGGGGTCCAGGCATTCTTATTTCAGTCTTTTGGTATCCAAATGGCTTAAATAAAATCATCGGACTGCCTGGGGTCCATACCCGCGACTTTTGGTATTCGAGGTTAGCACGCTACTCCAAGCCTCGTGGGCAAAATTATTATTATTATTATTATTATTATTACAATTCCAATCCAGTGCCTGCTTGATGATTTGTTTACATTCATAGAATACATAAATATTTCTCTATGCATTTCCTATGGGAGGAATCGTAACTTTATGAATTAATAACTCAAAAAGTTATAGAAATTTGGGAACCTGAGTATTTTTCCTGGACACTCCATATCATCCTCTATATGCCTGCAAAACTTTGTTTCAAAATTCCAACGGCAAATTGGCCAAACAGAGCGTTACAGACGGACAGGCGGACACTCCGCAATTATATATATTGATTTGAAATTTAATAAGTATAAAAAGAAAGAAAATTTGAATTACACTTTTGGCAGTATCCTCGTTTCACAAAAAAAAAATACATAGGCTATATTCATTGTAAACACTTAATTTTGTACACAAATGTTCTTAAAATTCATGTTTTTTATACTCTTTATTTTGTTTATATGAACGTTTTCTTTTACATACACAGTATGTATCTATATTTGTATTTATGTTTTTGTTATCTATGTTCAATTTTTGATTATGTAATTTATGACTTATGTAGTGTAATAGTGCCGATGGCCAAGGGCTAAAGGCATGAGCAAAAAAAGCTGGAGACAAATATCTTAATTATTATCATTGAATTTCAAAAGATTTGTCCAGATGGATGTTGAGAAAATTGTAGTTGTAAATAATTATTAGTAAATCATTTTTACCACTCCTTGAGAACCGAAGAGAAAAACATACGCGTTACAGATTAACAGAAAGTATTTGTGCCCGTTTGTCAGGCTTTAAAAAGCAATTGGAGGGGGAGAAATAAAAAGAAATGAAAAGAAAAAAATTCATTTTTTATCTCTCTTTTATTTAATTTTTATAATCTCAATAGTGAATAATTAAATTAGGTAGAAATGGTTTTGAATAAGAATTAAAGAAGCAGATCCGAAACAAAGAGCGGACATCGGATGTACCCCACTGGCACAAGCTGTCTCTGAGATGCAATATATATATATATACTGATTATGTAGCGAACAATAGAGGGAGGGGTGCTTGAAAGCGGAAGTGGCCGGGCAGCCCGCAGGCGAACGGAAGTTCGCCTCGGATGCATTGCGTCCTAGGCCGACGAACCGTCCTCCA